>JBBPTY010000275.1:0-21809 GCA_038094335.1 Tylopilus aff. striatulus | reverse complement strand
ATCCATCTCATCGGCTTTACCTACGAAAGGCCGCTTGCCCAGAAGGTCAATCATGTCCTCACTAATCAAAAGATACACTTTCAGCACGTTGATTGCCGGCAAGCAGAACAACATACCGAGTAATAACCTCCTTTTCTAGTAGCAACTTGGCGACTTTCTCAACGTCCTCGCGATGACGAGTAAGGAGCTCGGTTGTCCTCTGATGTGCAGAACTAGGAAAACTGTCAGTCATCCAGCAAACTCAGCGAAGAGATGAACAAGTACGTGATCATTTTGCGAACTTCTGCATCAAGCATTTCGCCGGTCTTCTCGCTAAATGGTTTTGTCCAGCTCTCCTTTTGACCTTCGCGACCTCCATAGCTGACAGGCCCAATGATCGTATTCATCCCATAATTAGCGCACGCTTCGAAGGCCATGCGGGTAATTTTCTGAAGGTCGTCTTGGGCGCCAGTGGTAATATTCTCCAGACCAAAAAAGATTTCCTCCGAAACACGGCCACCAAGTGTCATACAAATGCGGTCAATCATTTGTGGGGTGGAAAGAAGGTATCGGTCTGGAGGTAGATACTACGCAGGAACTTAGTAAGCTTAAAATGGCAATCTGGCGAAGCTCACTTGTGCATATCCCAAAGCCCCAACGCCGCGCGGAATGATGCTAACTTTGAGCAGAGGGTCTGCGTGCTCCAGGAACCATCCACAAACGGCATGACCGGCTTCATGGTACGCGACAGTCTTCTTCTCCTCCGGACTGAGCACCCTACTCTTCCGTTCTAGCCCAGCAATAACCCGTTCAATGGCACTCTCAAAATCATCTTCTGCGACGAATTCATGGCCTTTGCGAGCAGCGTGAAGGGCAGCCTCATTGCAGACGTTCGCGATATCTGCACCAGAGAAGCCTGGGGTAAGGACAGCAAGCTTTTGGGCCAGTACGGACATATCCGAGAGTTCTTGTGACAGGAGGAGGGGTTTGAGGTGAACCATAAAAATTCCCTTCCGGCCAGACACGTCGGGCCGGTCGATGGCAATATGCCTGTCAAACCGACCGGGGCGCATCAACGCTGGGTCGAGAACGTCGGGGCGATTGGTACCAGCGAGAACGACGACATGCTCCTGGGTCCCAAAGCCATCCATTTCTACCAGCAATTGATTCAAAGTTGACTCTCGTTCGTCATTACCACCGAAACTGCCGCCTTTGCCTCGAGATTTACCGATGGCATCAATTTCATCGATGAAAATGATACACGGTGCATTTTTCTTGGCCGAGGCAAAGAGATCACGAACGCGCGACGATCCGACACCGACGAACATTTCGACAAACTCCGAGCCAGAAACAGAAAGGAAAGGAACATTTGCCTCGCCAGCGGTGGCTTTAGCAAGAAGAGTCTTTCCAGTTCCGGGAGGACCTGACAGGATGGCCCCACGGGGAATCTTTGCACCGAGTTTCTCGTACTTGGCAGGATCCTTCAGAAACTTGACAAATTCCATGATCTCCTCTTTGGCTTCGTCCATTCCAGCAACATCCTTAAACTTGACTTTGACGTCGGTATCCTTGTTGAACAATCTCGCCCTACTCTTTCCGATGTTGAAAATACCACCCGGGCCACCACCGGCGGCACCGCCGGCCCGCCGGCTCATGTAGAAGAGGAGACCAGCGAAGAGAAGGGTAGGCGCAAAGTTGAGAAGGGTATTGAATGTGGAGATCTCGTCATGATAGGCAACAGGTATCTGTTCGTGACTGGGAATGCCAAGCTCGGTCTGGGCATCTTCAAGCTTGCGCTCGAAGGCCTCGACGCTTCCTATAGAGAAATAGTAGTCGCCGCCACCGACAGCGGTGGAATACATTGTCCCTGTTGCATTGGAGTGCAGCTTGATTCGAACTTTCTGTCGGTTGACGACGATGAGCTTGTCAACGAGTCCCCTGTCAAGGAATGCGGTGCGGAATTCCTGCCAAGTGATCTCCCTCGAAGATGACGATGAGGAGCCGCTCAGTGCATAAATGATGGCAGCGGATGTAGCCAATAGGGCCAGCTGATTGGGGTTGAAATTGTTGTTTCCACCGGAGGGAGGAGGTTTGGAGCGATGGGGCTCATCTTCTTCGGCATTGGACTGTCTGGAGGACGAGTGTCGCTGTTGAGGTTGTTGGTAGCGTTGGAAGAAGCCCTCGAGACCTTTTGGTATCTCCACGCCCGCACCATTCTCCTTTTCTCTCTCAATACCGTCTGCCTTTGCTTTTCCCTTCGTTGCGGAACCATTCGGCGATGGCTCGGAGGGAGGATCACGAGGAGCGGAGGATGCAAAAGACCTCGACCAGCGCGCTGATGTGAGCTGAATTGAACGACGATCGACGGTACGAGCAAGACGGAGCGAGCGAGAAAGCATTGCGGTGAGTTGAGTAGCTGAGTGAGCGTAATTGAAAGGATGTTCGCTGCTTAGTAAGCGGCGTGTAACTACGCAAGTCCCTCGGCCCGGGAATGCCACCTTGACTACTCTTCGACTTCAAACGCACAACAGAACCTGTCCTTGTCCAAAAGTATCATCCCCTTTCCATCCGGCGCCCACCGTACATCCCTCGTCTCATATCTCGCTGCGACCATCCTATCAGTATCAGCTTCAGCGAAAATCAGACAACTCACTGCTAGCAGGTACTCCAATACATTCAGCCATATCCTCCTCGTCGCCTCCCTCTCCCACCCATTCATCGCTCCACGTAAAGACACTCTGAGTAGCACAGCAAATGGCCAGACTCCCCTTGCGCATCGGATTCCATCGTGCGTGCATGACAGGCTTGAGATGCATCAACACGCAGCGCAGACGCGGAACCAGTGGTTCTGATGGCGTTGGAAAGTCATAGATGTGTACCCCACTGGGGACATTGTCTATGCCCCTATTTAATACCTAATCTTCACCTAAATGGTCGCCTTTACCGTATCGCACTAGCAAAAAAGTGCCCGTCTTGTTCCATTCCAGTTGTACCGCTCCACATTTCGGGTTTGGCTTACTTAGATCCGCCTTCAGCAAGCTTATCGTTTGAGGGCCGTCAAGTCGCTCATCTGGACATTGGTAATCAGCACCATCGCCAAAAAGTGTGATAACATCCACACAGGAAAGGAACCCTCTGCCTTGTGTTGACTCCAACCAATTAGCAGGTTCGCGCCAGAGTGTCTGTAGGATACATTAATCGCGTCCAGTGGTAGAGTCTTAGCGTACTACTCCGCGTGCAATCCGGCTAGATAGCTCTAGGGTGCATGTCACAGACCAAGTCAGGCTGTCGAGGATATGGACCTGTATGGAGTAAGCACGTACACATCAAGAGATAAGATGATTATTGTAACGTCAGACTGACTTTGTCATCCCAACCGCCCACAGCAAGGAACATGCCACTCGGGTGCCATGCGACCGAGCGGACTCCAAAACCCGGATCGGGACTTGGTGTGAACGTACCTTGTACATCCCCTGCGAGTGAGAGTATGCTTATTTTATACTGCATACGATCGGGACCTAAAGCTGTTTACTACGCGACAGGAATAACGCACCTCTAAGATACCCTCCCACACTGCAACGTAATTTCCTGTCGGCGAAAGGGCAAGGGATGACAGATTTGTCGTTGGAAGTGGAAAGTGCTGCAATATTCCGTTACACCAGCCTTAAAAAGGCAGTGTATATGCAGACACACCCGTACGAGCTTGAATGACTCTGCTACATCGTAGACACCAAGAGTATCTTTAGATCTATGCCGCTCTGCTAAAATAAAATACCGGGCATCAGTACGGAAAGCATAGCCTGTACGATTGTTTGCGTGTTATCAAGCGGCAACGGACTGTACAAGATACCTCTGTCAGGATGGATAGGAAATTGTATGTATACAGCAGTTCCGGTTACGATTGACCATATGCTGACCCGGAGCTGTTACGGACTCGTTCACATGGAATGAAAGAGGAGTAAGCGTGCTTACACCCCATTCCGAAAAGCAGAGTACATTCCGGCCATCTGGAGCCCATTCCGCTTTTACGAGACCCTCTGCGCCGGTCTCGATGCGGGCGGTCCAGCTTTCATCTCGAAGCTTGAATACTTGCACGACACCACTTTTGGCTGATGCCGCGAAGAGATACTCTGAATCGCAGGACCAGCCAGCATGCGATATCCAGCGGTCTGGTTCAGCGGTTGTCCGGGAGGACGGAGTGATAGCCCACGTGCGTGTTATCTGGAGTGTATCGGTGCGGCGGACGACGAGGACGTCTTCGACTGCATTGAGAATAAAATGAGCTCCAGGACTGAAGCTGACGAGATTTGCTGATTGCTTATAGATTTCTGTAAAGTCCATGGGTGATGTTGAACCGTGTTGATGACGCAAATACGCATGACACTGCTTCCGAGTCCGAGAACGCGATCACTAATTGGGGCTTCCTTACACTCTAGCTCTTAGCAAGTACATGTGTCACCAGACTACTGTCAGCCTCATCCTGGTGTTTATAAGGCCACCATCAGGCATGGATCAATCAACCTGACGACCCCTGCAATGGTGGCACCAAGTCTATCGACAGCAGATGCACAATCCGTCCGCTCGTTTGCGACCACAGTGAACCCCGACCTTGACATCCCTATTATCCTCGACAACAAACTAGAACATGATCCCTTTCTTGTTCGCTTTTCTCCCAGTGATCCAAAAAATCCAAAGGTGCGGATGGTCCCGTTCACCAAGTCCATCCTCGTCTCATACACTAAATATATCCTAGAACTGGTCAAACTTGAAGAAATGGTATCTCACTGTGGCAGCAAGCACCCTTGTCCTCGCTGCGTCAGTTCCTTTCTAATGCATACTTAATAGCTACTGAGTAGCAAATACTCCTTTCAGTACATTTTCGAGTAGTGCACCATCGTCCATTATACCCGAGTTGATGAAAGAGTTCGGTTTTTCAGCTGAAGTTGGCACCCTCACCATCGCTCTTTTCGTTGGTGGATACTGTGTTGGTCCGTTGCTGTGGGGGCCGCTTTCCGAACAATTCGGACGACGGCCGATCTTCATTGGGTCCTTCTTTGGCTTTGTGGTCTGTTCCTCTCTCCCATGTTATCTCCTCGTGTTGAACTTTAGTACACAGTGCTTCCAAGTTGGCTCCGCTCTTTCCAAGAACACTGCGTCCATGATGCTCTTCCGCTTTCTTGGTGGCACTTTCGCGGCTGCTCCGCTAGCCAACTCTGGGTGCGCGATGCTCAACGCTCTCTTTCACTTTCTTACCTTGCCCGTGCACCTAGTGCTTTGATATCAGACATTTGGGGTCCAAAGGAACGAGGCGTGGCTCTAGCGATTTTCACCATTGCCCCATTCGCTGGCCCTGGTATAGGACCCACCATCGCAGGCTATATATACGAAGCAGGCGTTTCATGGCGTTGGGTATTCTGGGTCATGGCTATTTTAGTGAGTTTCTCCTGAGTGCCTCCGCAATTGTGACCAATTTGTCTTCAGGCAGGCGTCTGCTTGTTACAGATAATATTCACGATGCCAGAAACTTACGAGTACGGTAATATTGGATTGAGGTGTAGAACCTTGTTGATTGATATCCAATTCTAGGCCCATCTTACTTGTAAAAATGGCACGAGAACGGCGCAGGACCACAGGAGATGGACAATACTATGCTGCAATGGAAAGGTCGTCCTTGAAAATTTCTCAGCACGTAGAAGCTATCCTTGCACGCCCCTTCAAGATTCTCTTTCTTGAGCCAATGCTATTTGTGCTTACGGTATACATGAGTGTGCGTAAATATCTCACAGATGGTGTTTCTTATTATTGACCGGGTTATCCAGTTCATTTATGGCTGTATTTACCTATTGTTCGAAGCGTATCCGATCGTATACACAAAAGGACACCATCTTAAGCCCGGGCCAGCTGGCCTTGTGTATCTTGCACTGCCCATCGGTGGTTTCATATCGGTCGTCGTGGTATGCATATGTTTCGCTCTTTGCGCCAGGACTGATAGATGTGTCTCAGTATGTGTTATTCGTAAACACAGATTATTCCCGGAAGGTGGAAGAATGTACTCCAGATCCGGTACCGCCGGAATACAGACTACGCGTTGTCATGATTGCAGCACCGTTATTTACCATATCTTTCTTCTGGTTCGCGTGAGTTGTTTACCCAGTGACTATCCTCTTGAAGATGTGGGCTAACATAGACACAGATGGACCTCCTTCCCAAGTGTTTCCATTTGGGCCCCATTGGCTTCTGGGTTGGTCATGAGCTTCAGCATATGTTGGATCTTCGTGAGTTTTAATACACATAGTTCCATTTGTTCTCTGACCTTGTTGTGCAGTTGGGATTGATAAATTACATCATTGATGTTTATCTCTTCGTCTCCGCAACTGCGCTTGCCGCAACAGTTGTTATGCGAAGTATCTTTGGTGCCTGCTTTCCGGTACGCGTGATGTTATGTCGAAGTCCTATGATGTTCACTGCAAATTCCAGCTATTTGCCTCTCAGATGTACGAGAAACTCGGGGCGCAATGGGCATCCTCCCTGATCGGTTTCATTGCCCTCGCGATGACTCCCGCTCCATTTATTTTCACGAAATATGGACCAGCAATTCGATCCAGATCCAAATATGCGCCCCCACGGCCGTCAGCCCTACCTAGATAGATCTATTGGGACCTACATGGATGCCCTACAAGGAGACGGGTTAATGACGATGCATATCACGCCATTGAACAGTAGCATGTACAACCACGTAGAGCAATGGACATCTGGTAGTGTGATCGTTTCCCACACAATTGATTGACGCGTGTTTGCAATAACGGCACTAAGCTGTGTCCCGGCTCGCCGCTGTCCCACTGTCACGCCCTGCTTACTTGCTGTGCTTTGTAACCCACCGCTGCCGCCGGTTCGTCGTCCTTGCCTAACGAGACCTGCTCCCCGGTTGTCAACGTGTCGTGCGGTGTCCATCATTTCTTCCTCGTCGTTCATCTTCTCCTCATTGAAGTTCATTCCATTTTAACTTCTCGACTTGAACATACGTCTACAAGGACTGCTTGTAATATGTACCAGGAACCCCGGTTACATCATCCGAGTTCCTGGCGAGCGGAGTCATCGGAGTAACTGAGTCTAATCACATAATACTTTAAGTTGGACACTAAATTGAGTGTGCCTGAGACACGCCCCTTTCCACGAACGCGATGGTTCAGACAAGGTCAGCCGTGAAAAAAACTGAGCGAGCACAACCAGCCAACGCGAACGACGGGGGAAGTACCCTCGTCGACCTCGTCAAAGCAAAAGATCCGCCACCTGCTAAAAAACCTCGACAAGAGAAGGAGGTGGCCAACAAGAAACGATATCGTGGAAAGCGAGTTGAGCTATGCCAACTCAATCTTGACGTGCTGTTTCTTGTATGTGAACTCTCGCTTTTGTTTTTTTCCAACCGTTCGTTCACCTCCATGGCACTAGATCGCTGCATACATCCATCCACTGGACCTCTTGAATCTCGCACGCACGTGCAAGTCTCTTCGTGAACTCTTAATGGGCAGTTCCTCGGCCTTCGTATGGAAGACCGCTCGCCGGCAGGTCAAAAAATTGCCTCCCTGCCCAGATGACCTGACTGAACCGGAGTATGCAAATCTCGTGTTTTATGATCGTTGTCATGTATGTGCGCACTTTCAGTGGTAATGAGCAAGTTTCATGTATCCCACAGGGATGTGACAAGTACACGACAACTATCATGTGGAATGTACGCCGCAGGTATTGCCCAGGCTGCAGAATAAGACGGTAAGTTTTCCCCAGGAGTTCATAGCCGGCAGGTTTACAACACACAGACTTCGTCCTCTTTCGTCCTGTAATGAGGTGATTCGCGTTAGTAAGGTCTTGCCCACTGAACTTATCCAAGTGAAAAAAGGTTTGCGACGCCAGCAGTGCGCTCCGTAGTTCCTAAACGTTGTTTGTAGTATCATCTGTACGGGTTGATAGAGACCAGGCGGCCACATTTACACAAGAGTTTCGTCAATCCCGCGACAAGATGCAATTCATAATGGATGCACAGAAGAAGCGCAAGACTATTCTTCAGGTTTGTCTAACGTTTTCCTTTTCCTATACCCCAACTTAGGCTGGCAAAATAGCACGCTCAACAATGCAAAGCTTGGCAGGAGCAGAGGGACAAGGATCGCAAGCGGGACAAGAAGGAAAGTCAGCAAGTGCGACGCGAAAGGTCCGTTTCTTGCCTTGATTCTCTGATCGAGATTTGAGCTGGTGTAGAATCTTTAACCGTCTCCGGGAACACGGATATTCCCGCGAGATCAGCTATTTTGGTTATTCCAGACTTGAACATTACCGCGAGCGCGATTTTCGATCGTCCAAGCCACTCACGGACAAAGGTGGGCCTATATATGCAACTCATTTCAAGCTCACGGTGATTCTTGGGCGCTATAGAGTGGGAGAGGATGTTACCTGAATGGGTCGAACTGATGAAGGAACTTCAGCTGCAACGACTCGACGCGACTGTCTATGATGCACGGAGATGTGAATTCAGTCTTGCGTATGACAGATACGTTTCACGGCCATCATCGGATGCACCAACGATCGAACTTCTTCCGCATGCGGTAGACGTCGCCCGTTTCCTTCCCTTTCGGGGAGTGATTAGGGCGCCCGAAGAAACCTTAGTGAACAACAAGTCGTTTACGTCCGCATTTGAACAACTACCCACATTAGTTGCCGAATGGAGGGAGAAACTCGATGCCGAACTCGCTCAGCTCGTTGATATTCCTGAACAACTACGTCCAGCAAAACTTCCCGATTGTCAAAGTCGAGCGTCATGTCGCTCGAGACAATCACTCAGTGCAGACACAGACAAGCTTCAGTTAGCATGTGCAGTGTTCCGAACCGGCCTGCTCGGCGTGTTCAACCACCATGACGTATTCTCGGTTTCTATGTCCAATCATTCCTACAAGTATGATCGCGGAGAGGACAAGGAACGTTCTGGATCTATCAAGGAACGATTTGGTATTCAGTTCATGGAGGAGGCACCCTTCATTGTCCATGCATGTGGTCTAGATCCCAGCAAAGCCACGGTTAGTGATATGGACAGTCAAAATGCTCGACTGAAGTGCCTTTCCTGCGAGGGGGCTAATCTGGTCATGAATTGGAGGCATGCGGTACGAATCTTGTTTCATTGAGGAACTGTCGAGAGGTACTAAATACTAGTTGAACGACAGATGTTACATGCTTGCCGTCACGACATATCATCCTCTAAAGAGCCTCGTTCCAAATCACCACGTTGGCAACTCATCAGCTACGAACATATCGACGCAATCCAGGCTGCCGAGCAATCCCTAGGAGAAGATTCATTCCCTAGCTTCGTGCGGTGCATGTTGTGTAAGCCCCATGTAGGAGATGGGTTGCAAAGCCTGCGTGAGGGTTCAAACCATATGTCAAAGTAGTGGGTACTTGTTCTCGTACTCCAAAGAAGTTGGCTGATCTAGAACAAATACAGCCACAATCTCAAGATTGAACACGCAGCGCTCACACAAGGAGTACATTATACACCTGTTGGTCTCTTCCCATATCCACGCCTAGCGGTGGAGGCAGTTGAAGAAGGAAGGGAGGTCACCTTCAGGGCGCCGTCTAAACAAGGACGAGTGCGTCTTCAGGGGGAACGTTAGCGGTAATTGCCTTTGTATTTTTGTGTAGATATTCTAAACGAGGATTGTATTATGCCCCTCGTCATCTTAGAGGGAACAAGGGAGACTTTTGACATGGTAACGATATGGAGTCTGGAGAAGGCAAGGTGGCGATAACTCAGTTGAGGTAGGTTTTTCTCACGCATGAACCGCCTAAGCACCTTTAAGTTCGAAGCCAACTTCTGCATACACCTCTTAAAATGCCGCCCATGGCCTTCACTGGAATTGTCACTAAAGTCGGTTGTATGAACAAAACGGCGACAGTAACGGTGTATAGAAACGTTATTCACAAAATAACGGGCAAGGTGAGTGTACTGCTCAAGTTATTGCGTGTCTAAAACGACCTGACAACCTCAAGCGCATCGAGCGAACCACAAAAATTTTGACTCACGACGAGCATAATAGTATGTCATTGCGCAAAAAATATATGTAACTGTCAGTGAATTACCGTTAGCGCTGCGTCTTAACGACAAGGTTGTGATTCGCAACTGTCCTCCCATATCGGCTCGCAAACGCTTCAGACTCGAGAGAATTATCAGCAGCCCAGAAACTGAGCGTGAAATGGCACACACTCAATCCGTCGCACAATCATGATACACTGACAACTAGTGTTGTCTTTTGTAGGTCAGTGGGTATGTTTGTGATGTTGTAACAGACATGAATTTGCTATAAAATACAGATTCCTCACAGAAGAACAGGTTAAGCTGTTCCGTGTTGCTTGGTCAGCTCAGTCATCTGTGAACACTATCGTGCTTCGGCTCCTAGGAGCGAGCTCGTCTAGTTGACGTGATTTCGTTAATATACCAGAAATATTCAGCCTATCGCTGGCACCATAACCGGCCCGCTGTGACTTGCTCTCTGGATTTCACCAAGCTGTATTTATGCCCGTATGATGCAACTTCACGTTTGGAGACCTGCGCAAGCAGTTGATGATCCTAGGTTTGCGGTGTCTTACTGGTACACTTCCTCAGGATAGGAACCGTTTGGTACCCAAACTAAGAACGGAAAGCTGATGGGCATCATGATTGAAAATTGTAACTTCATCTCCTCCGACCTTCTTCGCACATAACGAATTTGACCGACGGGTCATACTAAAGTATGTCATCGATCCATCTCCCTGGGTCATCCGCTATGAAAACATACCATCGAATCAACACTATATATGCACGTGTCATTCCCACCAGACACTCGCTTAAGAACACTGAGCTAGATAACCAAGTTTGATTCCGTGCCGGAAGGGGTCGGCAGTTGTGATTGGAGATCAACAAGCTAGGAGAAATGAGCAACAGAAATCGTAGGAGGGGGCGATATACTTCGAGTTTCTTCTTCTCCAGCTGCTCTTCAGTGTCCTTGATCTGGGTATCAACGCGCTTCCTGAGTAGCTAGTCAGATAGACGCGGTATCCATGTCCAACAAACACACATCTCTGTCTGGATGAAATCCAGCCGTGTCTCTACATTCGTGCGAGCTTCGGTATGGTCCTGAGGCACGAGGACTGGTCCGACGAGCTTGTATATCGTATTGTTTGGGGTAAGGTTTGCGAACTCCTAAGTACGCAGGCACGGTGGTTGTCTCTGCAGGGTGAGAAGAAATGCGAGTACCTTTTTGACCGTTTCACTTTCAGACAGCTGTGTGTCGAGTCGTGTCTTTTTGTCGACAAGGACGGCGAGGTCGCCTTGCAGCTTTTGATATTCGGCCGATGCTGATTGGAGACGCGCCCCGAGCGACATGGGAGATCGGTAGGTACTACTAAATATATCGTACTGAGCTGTCCACGTGAAACGGAGCAGATGGTTGAGCGGACACGGTTGTCCATGCGGCGTGATTATTATACTCACAGCGCCAGGGAGAATGCTCACCAGCTGATCCTTCTTACAGACCACATCAGAAATGTCTGACCTCGGCATCGACTGGAGCAAAGTGAACCAACCGGAGCTCGTCTATCAACGCTTCGCTAGTCGTAGATCTCAGGTCTATGGCACGAAAGGGGTCGTGGCTTGTTCCCAGCCTCTGGCCGCAGAAGCAGGTCTGGAGGTCCTGCGGAAAGGCGGGAATGCAGGTACGACATCAGTGAAGTTGATCATCGCCTCTCACTCGATCGTCCGTTCGGTCTTCTACCTTAGCTGATGCGGCCGTGGCCACTTCCGCTGCATTGAACATCACAGAACCCAGCTGCTGTGGTATCGGAGGGTGAGTAGATTGATTTCATACCGTATTGAATCTCAACCACTTCAAGCGACGCATTCTGTCTCTTCTATGATGCACAGACCAAGACTGTCAAAGCCTTGAACGGCTCGGGGCGTTCACCTGCAAAGCTTACTCTGGACTATCTCAGACAGCGTGGCATCCAGAGTGGTCAAATTCCTCTTACGGACCTTAACTCCGTAACCGTTCCTGGTACGGTTTACTAGCCCTTCCCCTCTTCTCCCTCATACTAATAGGACCTGCGTAGGTGCTGCGGCTGCCTGGGTTGATACGGTGGAGCAGCTTGGTTCTCAAAAGTTAACAGTCGCCGATGTTTTGGCACCTGCCATCAGACTCGCAGAAGAAGGGTACGCCAAAGAGTTTACTTTCCCTTCCTTGTCTTACTTTCCATGCATCAAGGGTACCGGTCTCCGAGATCCACAGTTTCGCCGTACGACTCTATCGCGCATAAATGTTTATTGATGCTGATATGCCTTGCACAGTGGCAACGTTCCGAGAAGCTCATTCGAAATGCATCCCCCAACGGGGACGAAATGCTTCTCAATGGGAAAGCCCCGCTTCCAGGACAAATCATGAAATTCCCAAACCTCGCCAATACTTTTCGATCGCTCGCTGAACATGGCAAAGATGGCTTTTACAAGGGCCGAATTGCGAACGAAATCGTTGATCTCATTAAGAGCAAAGGCGGAGTGATGGAACTTGAGGATCTTGCTGCTCACAAGACCTCTTTCGTCGAGCCTATTAAATACACTTATGCTGGAGAGGTCACCGTATACGAGGTAAGATACAGTCCATACCATCGATTACTGCCTCATTGTACACTAGTGTCCCCCTAATGGACAAGGTAACAATACCTTAGTGGCAGACATCTGGATCTGAATGCCCTCCAGGTATCACTGCGCTCCTCGCTCTTGGTATCCTGGAACAGATTCAAGTTCAGGGTAAGATCAAATCATTATTAGAATTAGAACACAACTCTCCGGAATACTTGCATACTCTTATCGAGGCTATGCGGTCAGTTTGGATACCTTTCTGATCCATGTCTTTCCTCACCTTCTCTGCTTTATAGACTTGCATTCGCTGGTGAGTCTTTCACGCTCGACTACACTTATGTCTTTGGACAACCAACAACGTTTTAAAGACAGTCAATATTATGTCAGTGATCCTGATTTTAACTTTGTCCCTGTGGACGAGTTACTGAGCAAGGTTTTTACATATTTCTTTCTTCTAACATGACTCCAACCACCAGAAAGGAATATCTTGCTTCCCGTGCCCAGCTCTTTGACCCCATAAGAGCTAACCCCAAGATCATTCACGGCAATCCGGTGAACTCGTCTGATACCGTCTATTTCACTGGTATGCTCGTCCGGCCTTAGTCACCTTTTCGGTGTGGTTCACTTGTGTTTAGTTGCCGATCAATGGGGAAATGCTTGCAGTTACATCCAAAGTAATTACGCTGGTATGTCGGGCTGCGTTCTTTTCGTGATCCTGGCTTATTTTCCTTCCGAGAAGGATTCGGTACAGGAGGTATTGTGGTCAATGGCAATTCAAAGTCGATACTAATTTACCCTCTGTGTAGCCGTACCCAAGGGGTGTGGTTTTACCCTTCAGAACAGGGGTGCAGGGTTTGTCTTGAAAAAGGGACACCCAAACTGTGTGGAGGTGAATTGCTGAGATTAATTCCAATACCAACAAGTCTAATTCTCATGCTGCATCTTTTTAGGGCAGTAAACGACCTTACCATACGATTATTCCCGCCATGGCGCTTAGAGGAGACGAACTTTTCTTGTCGTACGGAGTAATGGGGGGGTTCATGCAGGCAAGACAACCGGCATATCGTCCAGATTTCCCGATTGCCCACTGACAACTTGAATAACCAGCCACAAGGTCATGTCCAAGTCCTCTTCAACATGCTACGCGGTTTCACAGCCCAGGCCGCCCTCGATGCACCCCGTTTTTGCATTTCTGCCGGCACTCCTGATCATGACGACGAGGGTGACGAATTCGGCGTTGTCAATAGTGAGGTATACTTCGAAGATGCCATTCCTCCCGCGACGATCACCAAGTTAAGAGGTGAATCCACGCTCAAATCGCTCACTAATTGCTTATTGGAGAATGCATGTCAGATATGGGCCATGGTGCTAGAACTGTGACCGGCTTTGGGAGAGGGATGATGGGACGTGGACAAATCATACAGAGGATTGTGGATCCCTCAGGCAAAACGGTCTGGGCAGCGGGTTCCGACCCTCGCGCGGATGGGCACGCAGTGGCACAAATCTAAGGCAACAAGGAAAGGTCGACCCAACAATAGTTTCAATGTATGTATTTATACAACTGGCTCAACCCAGGGGGCATACATACAGCTACAACATCCGTTGGCGGCGCTCATTGCCAACTGAAGCGACATCAGTATGAGTGCAGACAGGCAATGGAAAAAGCCTCCTGACCTGCTTGTTGTCGGCGGAACTCCCGCAGTGCGTAACTTTTATCAGGTCCTTCAATCTGCCCCCATCCGGCGAGAGGAACGACGATCGCAGTGGCGTTATCCCATGCACCCAACTCTTGAGCAAAAGATAAAATGCGATCTGCTGCCACTTTCGGTGTAGCGGCATTCCTTGTGAGGTCGACAATTTCATCATCAGACAAAGTCGAGGAGATGCCGTCCGACACGACGACCATTGATGCCCAATCGCGACCTAAGTAACCGTGTCGTTAAGTCGCAAGAGTATGCAGTGACGCCATTGCATACCTTCCAATAGCTTTGCGCGCACTTCTGGTTCCGGTGTGACACCAAAAGGCTTGAATTTAAGATCTCCCAGACTTTGGCTACCCATTAGCAAAACGTGGGACAAGACTTTTTCGACAACGTACGCTCTCGTATTTGCTAGTGCCCCCATCCATCTACCAATGGACATAAGTACTCAAACGAACGTGGAAGTAGTAATAGCAACAGACCGAGACTCTCCAAAGGAGTCGGTGATCAATGAGGAGCCCATCATGCGCCGCAGTCTAGTAGCTTCAACGCGTGAGTCCGGGTGATGGTTTTCGGTCATGGGGTGCACGAATCCACCCTTCCTCGCACATAACAAGACTCGGGCATCACTAGGAATCCCATCAATTCAAGCGACACACGGCAGATATTGACCTTACCCACAGTGTGCGACTGTCAGCGCAAGCTTTTCGGAGGAAAAAAATGGACGAGCGGGATGGTCTAAGGAATGTAGTATGGCGACTGAGGCCGTAGCCCCACACATCTTCGCTTCACTCTCTATGGAAAGAAGTCTGTCTGAATATGATGAGGATCTACCCACTCCGAACAAGAGATCTCGTCCTTACCAACTTCAAAAAATGCTTGCGTGGCGCGAGCCTCCAAATCAAGGGGTGGAGTATCTTGAGCGTTGTGAACCCACGGTGCAAGTGCACCACCTTTAAATCTTTTGAAGTAGCCACCCAAATCCTTGATCCAGAGATATAATTCCGGGATATGGGACTTGTCAACGGACTCGAATAAGCCATGCAGTTCTTGGCGTAGGTATTGAGAAACCGTGGAACCGCCATGCCTGCAAAGTATTCATCCTCTGTAGACATACGAGTTGTGCTTGCTCACCCGTCGTAAAGACCGACGAATACTACTTGGCGAGCGATAGGGTCTACGACATTCTCGGGCTCCCAATCAATGCCAATGTTCTTCTTTATACTTAGACGAAGACCTTCGGGGTCCAAGGAGAGGGCAGCAATAGCATGGTAGTCCTCTTGGTGACTGGGCAAAGTCTCAGTTTCAAGAGAGTTATCACCAAGACGAAACATACCCTCTGTCCCCTCTCGAATTTACAACACCGATCACTTTTGGTGAGTGCAAGGGTATTCGTCCCATAGCACCTATGGACCAAGGGAAATGAACACAGAGACATGCATTCCTCGTCGGAATGCACCAACCTCGGGTATGAAAGCGGATATAATCATGATAGAACCGGTAGCAGGATGGAGTTGGAGGCGAGGCGAGCTTCGAAGATTTGAACAACCGCAAGGATAGAGACGACATTCAAGTTTGCTGTGTGCATGGACAGAGGTACGACAGCCAGCATTGCCTCGCCACTGAGTACCGAGCACCAAGCAGAAGGGGGCAACTGATCCACCTCGAGGACCGGTTGCGGGTGTTCGTGGAACAGGTTTGGTGGGAATCTCGTCATCCTCGGCTCACTTACAGGGGAACATAACGCGTCTTCTGCTCGAGGGATCAAGCTGGTACGGTACTTATGGGATCAAGTCAGTCTACGCCAAAGATCACCGCGCAAGACCGTGCCATCCTCGAGTGCGCGCCTTCCCAGTGTCTGCGCACCTAGGAGATGCTCAATTGCCCTTCAGTCTCAAACTACAGCGCGACAAGCTGAGACAGTATCAAAAGAAGGTACGCTCGAACGTTCACGCCCTCGTGAATTACCTCACCAATGTCCTCTTGTGCAGATCCAGATCGTCCTCGAGCGGGAACATCAGATTGCCAAATCTCATCTTGTTGCAGGTGACGAAGACCGCGCTCTCATAGCCCTAAGGAGAAGAAAATACCAGCAGGGCCTTCTTTTGAAGACGGATGACCAGCTTGCGACTTTAGAACAGCTAGTTGGTCTGGACCACGGTTCTATCGTCTGCGTTGTAACCCCTTGAATAGGTCTCTACGATCGAGTTCTCGCTGGTTGAAGTTTCAGTTCTCCATGGCTTAAAACAAGGAAACGAAGTGCTGAAAGAGATTCATCGCGAGATGAACCTAGAGAGTGTCGAGAGGTTGATGGAAGAAACGCAAGAAGCCAGAGAATATCAGCGGGTACGCTAATCTGGCTCGGCGGTGTATGTTTTACGGTGGTCTCACTTTACACCCAAGGAAATCAGCAATCTGCTGGCAAACCAACTGACCATGGATGAAGAGGATGCCGTTCAGGCCGAGCTCATTGAACTTCAAGCTGCAAGTGTATGTGTTGCCCTGCCTTGCTTGCCGCCTCATCTCAGGACCTTTCCCAGCTGGAGCCTCCTACCGAATATGTGTTGCCGTCAGTGCCAAAGGATCTTCCTGTTGCCCATGAAATAGGTAAACTGCGTGCATTTTCACGTCATAGCAGTTGCTCATCATTATTTCACAGAAGACGTTTCGCTGGCACAGGTCCACGGTGCGACGGAGCGGGTCGCAGTGCCAAGTTAATCTGGTGACACAAAGAATGGACACCCTGTCATGTTTAGTCACGACTACCCTACAATTCTGAGATCACTGTGTCACCATACAGTAGGTAATGGAGAGGTGGTTGAGTGTCACACCCACACTAAGTATCACCAACCATCAAAGTCGCCAAAACCTATCCTCTTCTTCTTTTTGGATTCTTCGATTGGTGAGGTTTTGTCAACACCATCCAGCTCAAGCGACCGCTTATTTCCAAGATACTTTCCGATACCAACATTTGATGAGGTGTCTAAGGACTCATCCTTCGTGCCAACCTTGACTCCAAACCAGTTAACGTTGTCGTCAGGAGTCTTCTGAGATTCCTTCGAACCCCCGTTGCTGGCCTCTGCTTGACGAGCGAGCTTCTTGGCGAGACGGGTTTTGTACATCTCAAATGGATCTTGATGGCTAGGTCATGGTCGTTACACGAGTAGCAGAGTAAAATGAATCGGGCGTACATAACGACTCCCGTTATTCGCACCGGTTTAGATGGTCGCTCAGTCCCCTCCTTCCGAGGTAATTTTTCTAAAGTATCCAAAACTTCTTCTCCTCCAACAAGCTTGCCGAAAACGGTATGCTTATTGTTAAGATGTGGCGTCGCTTTGAACGTGATATACCACTGAGACCTTGTTCCGGTTATTAGCTTCCAACGAACACTCCATGGAAGACGTGCGTACCCATTTGTGCCAGCGCCCTTGTTTGCCATCGCAATAATACCCCTGCTGTCGTGCTTAGCAGCACCTCTTAAGTCATACTCGTCACGGAAAGGTGTGCCCCAGTATGACTGCCCACCGGCGCCTGTCCCAGTTGGGTCGCCAGTTTGTACCTCGAGGAAGAGTCCGTGAATAGAAACATAATATCAGGCCGAATATTGTACCATGAACTCAGGAATTAACCGATGGAAGATGCAATTGTCGTATTTGCCCGCCCTAGCAAGCATCAGGAAGTTGTAACAGGTCTTTGGGGCCTAGCAACAGTGGGTGAGCAAAGGGCATGTCAATGAGGTTCTTCAAACCGGACCTTCTCGCAGTATAGCTCAAGATTGAGAGATCCACCAAGACTTGTGATGACCCGAACGTAAGCCCGTCGCTTGCCTATGTCCTTTTCTTTGCCCTTACCCTTTGGGGGATTCGCTATGTCTTCAAACATGAGTTCCTCTTCATCCCAGAGAAGCTTAGAAGAATGCGTCTGAGGGTCTACAGACGTTGACGTTAGCGAGGCACCAGGTGCACCAGTGGAATATGGAGAGATGTTCCCTGTAATATGGTCAGTAGCTGTTGGCACAAGGGAAACATGGATAATTACAGGGGACGTTTTTCTTGACCTCTGAAACAACCTTGGGAGTGGCTGGTTTCACCTTTTCCTCTTTCTTTGCTGCCATGGCCATAACAGCGGCCCCCGTAAGGGGAGACTCAGCAGGAAGCCCATGAGGATTTTGCAGGGTGATCACGTCGTCACTGGGATTTCTACCTTAAGTTTGTACAGAATAGAGTGATTTCGATAGTATACCTCTTAAATTTTACTTCCTCCAGAAGATCCTTACCACCCTTGATGCTCTCTGCGAGGAATACGTTGCCAGTTGTTGCAATTGCGACGATGTGGGAGTGTTCAGTGAACGGCTTGAAGGAGATGGGGTCGTGGATCTCTCCGGATGGCTTCCGTGAGTATTTAAGCTTTATGAGGTCGTTTGGAGAGAGGGGTTCCTTGGTGATCGGGTCTGTGTTGTTATGTTGCCTTGAAAAAGCGAGTGAGACGAAGTGTCGACCCAAGAGAAAGGGAACTCGCTTTAGCCAAGGGATGATGTTGACGAGGTCAAATACAAAGCCAGTCCCATCCTTGTTACGGGCGCAGACGGGGTTCTCGAACGGCTGGAAAGAGAGAGCACAACAGTCGAACGGGGTTTGTGCCCTGGCATGTGGAACCTGTTGCTTGCTGTGACACGGACGATGAGTGACACGGCGGGCGGCGGTTTACATACACATACGCTTTGTAGCCCGACGACGAGGCCGAGTGCTGACCGAGTTCGCCAGCGTGCTCGGCGTGGGTGATGTAGAGTTTGTTCGAGTTTCCGTGCCCCATCGTGACGGAAGAAGGTTAACAGTGCTCTAATCAGTCAGCAACCCATGCTCCGCAGGTCGTTCCGCAACCTTCGTCTCGCCTCCCGTGCGTTCCGATACAGACCCGCTAGCAACGTCGCTGTCGCGCGCGATGTCGAGGGGCCGTCGGCACCAGCCAAGCGCACCAAGCAGCAGCAAGCTGGTTACACCCAAGACATTCCAGACCCAGACATCTTGTTCTTCAACCAACGTCTCGTAGGCCTGCGACAGGCTCTCTCAGCGCGCGACACACGACGCATCTGGGAGCATTGGACACGCTTGCGCGACAAGGGTCTCCTCCCGCTATTTGGACCTCAGTTACGCAAGTACTCAGAGTCGCTGGCGACGCTCTGTCCGAAAACAGCCCAGGGTTGGGATCCTCACGAGCGTAACACCATCGAGGAAATCGCTCTCTATGCTGCGACCAAGGGGGCTCCCGCTGCCTTGGTAGCATCCATGGCTGCTCACCTCCGGAGCGGTGATTGCACGACCACTCTGGATTTGTACGCCAAGTTCCTCCAGTCCATTGAGGAGAACCCCATTTCCCCAGATATCATTGCTTCGGAAGAGGGTCACAACGAAGACGAGTTGGGGATCGACTTGCCAATCAACTCGCATGCCCTCCCTTTGCCACCTCCCTCCATCCTTCTCGCTGTTATCGTTGCCCATGCCATCGGAGGTTCTTTTCACGATGCGCTTCGCGCTTACATCCGCTATCCTGCTCTGATTTCACCACGTCTCGTGACGGACTTCCTTTCCACTTTCCCCAGCAAGTCGTTATGCAACAAAGTGGAGGAATATGTCCGTAGATTACGCGTCGCAAGACATGTTTGCGAACCACGTTTCCTAACCGCACGCGCAGCTGCGCTTGCTGCTATTCGCGACACACAGGGCCTCAGAAAGTTCTACCAATCTATAATGGATGGTATCTGCGGTCCCGATCCATACATTGCAGCCGATCAAACTACCATCACTCCGCAAACCCCGATAGCCTTGAACGAAATCAATTGGGCAACGATCTTGACCGCCTTTGTCCAGTGCAATTGCGATGACCTAGCTGAAGCCCTTTGGGATGATATGCTGCGGCTACAAGTCCGACCGACTGTCGTCACATGGACCGCTCTTCTTGTCGGGTACGAGCGCACGGGAGAAGCCAAAGATGCAGAGAAAGCATGGCATACGATGGTATCCTTGGGTATAGAACCAACGGCATCAACCTTTCGAGCTATGGTATCCGTGCTTTTCACTGCTCGGAGACCCGACGATGCTATGGAATATCTCAGTCTTTTCCAAACAAAGCTCGCAGGTAGTTTGTCACCAAATCCGGAGGATGTCCTGACGGTCTACAACACTGTTCTGCACGGACTGCTTAGGAGTCGTCGGGAGGGGGATGCCCACGTACTACTACAAAAGTTACGCGAGGAAGGGCCCAAGCCTGATGTCGTGTCATTCAATAGCCTGCTCAATTACCACGGCCGAAGAGGCGAGTTCCGAGTAATCTCCCGCATCCTGGATTGGATGAGAGAGGACGGTCTCGTCGGCGATGTCTACACCTTTTCTACGGTGCTGTCCGCATTGCTCAAAGTTGATCGTACGGATGCCGTCGATGCCATCCTCAGCCTCATGCGGAAACAAAACGTCGAGCCCAACGTCGCATTTTTCACGTCGATTATTAACCATCAAATGGAGGAGGGAACGGAACAGAGTCTGCGTGCAGCAATGGATCTTTTGGCCAAGATGGAGGAAAGTCCGGATGCGCGACCAAACGAGGTGACATACACGGGCATTCTGACAAGCCTGTATCGCCATGACTGGCATAACCTGACACTGGCGGAGCAGTGTAAACACCGCGTGCTGGAAGGGATGAAGAAGCGGAACATGCAACTCAACCGGACGGGGTACCATGTGTTGATCAAAGCCTGTCTAGAGAACCCGGCATCGGAAGGCACGGCGGATGCACTAGGGTATTACAGGAAGATGGTTCAGCAGAAGATTTCAATTGGACCAGATACATGGTATATCCTGTTACGTGGACTGATAGCCAGGGAGGCATGGACAGAAGCAGATAGTTTGGTGGAGGACATGAGTCGGGGACGGGATCTATATGGGGGCCTGGCGCATTTGGTTTGGAGAGTGAGAAAACGAAAGGGATGGAAGACGAGAGTAGAACCCCGACCGTATTTCTGATGATTCACCGCGAGAATAGAGGTAGTGTGAACAATCTTCCGCCGAAGAACGACGTTCCGAGACCGAGACGAAGGTAGCGGGCATACACTGGAACAGGGTGTGAGGACGAGGCTACAAGGATAAGTACGGACGCACGCCAATGGCTAGTCTTACGGCCAAGGTACTTGCCCAGCCAGGGGAGCAGGAGGACGAGGGCAAGCTGCTGGAGCTCCTCGATGCTCTCCTGCCACTCCTTCTGTGCGAGTCTGTATTCGTCGTCATCGTCGCTGCCGTCGTAGGACGCGGTGTCGATGGAGGTGTTTGAGCGGGGCATGAGATGTTGATCGCAGTGGTGGCACTACCGGTCTTTAGTTCACCGTTTTAGGCGGCTCCACTTGTTGATGGGTCGGGTAACAAGCTCATTCTTTTACATCCACCTCCTTCATCCCAGCCAATGAAACCATGGCAGACTCTGCTCAGCCTCCT
>JBBPTY010000274.1:0-21914 GCA_038094335.1 Tylopilus aff. striatulus | reverse complement strand
AAGTAGCTCGTCCGTCCAGTGCGGTGAGGACACGAACAGAAACGACCAGAGTGTCGAACATTTTAGCGCGACATCTCGCCAATGGTGACAAACATAGGAGACGTTGACCCAATGAGGCACACCCCGTCGGCTTTTATGAAGACCGTGAGCGCACTGGACGAATATGGACGCAAGAATCTCCGTCGGCAGATGAGAGATGGGCGACAGGCTATTCCTCTGAGTGCGGAGCCTGGACAGCGCCAAGGTCATAGCAGCAATCTCTTCATCGAGGTGCGCCTGTGCCTCGGTGGTCCTGCACGTCATGTAGGATGTAGGATGGTCCGGCTGAACTAGCGGAACAATCATCGACAAGACAACCATGCTGCTAGCTGAGTTGGACGGGGATGATCGGAATTTGAGCATATCATTCAGCACAGTGATTGCAATACTTCGACTTACAGGGTTTCGGATAGCGCTACAAGTCGAATAAAACACTGCTGGGAACAGCGCACTTGCGGGTCAGACAAAAAAAAATTACAAGGTCTCAGTTGAGCGCCACGATATATGTCCAATTGGATATACGGCAGTAAGCCCCCAGGAGTCAGCAAAACATAAATCCACGTAATTCGCGTGTTAGCATTGGTTCCGGACTCTCGTCAAACAGTGCTTACCCGCGTGGAAAGTCTTCGCCACTGATATCGCTTCCCAGCCTCAATGTCGGCACCACCGAGCAAGGGTCCCGGAGAGCTGCCTGGCCTCATCCTGAGGCAAACCAAACCTAAAGTCATTACCAATACAGCCTTCTTAGTGCTAGCAGCCCTCGTGATCACGCTCTTCGCGAAACTCGGTCCCTGTGAGAGGCTCTGGAACGTGGGGGCACCCCTTGAAACATCTAGCGACAACACATGTCCTCAGGTCCCTGTTTTGGTACCATTCAAGAACAACGTGATATGGAAGACACTAAGCGATATCTACGGGACGCAAGATTTCCGACTGAAAGCAGTCGAATGGTTATCTGGGGCGGTCCAAATTCCGTGAGTCCTCAGGTGTCGTAGTCCACACATCACTCATGCACGGCTGTTGCAAAGCACTGAATCATATGATCAAATGGACCCCATCGGGGTGGATCCACGCTGGGAGAAATTCGCTGAGTTCCACGAATACCTCGCCAAAGCGTTTCCCCTCGTGTACGTCGACCCTCCCGGAGGGTCACCAGAGTTGCATTGATCAACTTTCTCAGGCACTCGACCCTTGAGTTGACCAAAGTCAATACCTATGGATTGATTTACGTGTGGAAGGGCTCAGATTCTACTCTGAAGCCCCTTCTCCTGGCTGGCCACCAAGGTTTGCTTGTTTGGCAGGACAACCGTTCCGGAAATTCACTTTAGTTTTTCCTAGATGTCGTGCCTGTAGAACCTACGACCTATGATTCTTGGACGCACCCTCCTTATTCGGGTCACTTTGATGGTTCGATTCTCCTTTTCCGTCATTCACTGATATCCACACCGTGACCACGTACAGGTAACTTGATCTGGGGGCGTGGCAGTGTTGACGACAAGAGCGGATTGATTGGTATACTGTGAGATCCTTTTTGTCCTTGTTCCACTCGACGTCACCAAGCATGTTAGATCAGCGTTAGAAACCTTGGTGGCCAATGATTTTCAGCCAGCCCGCACAGTGGTCCTCGCCTCCGGCTTCGACGAAGAGAGTACCGGGTTATTTGTAAGGTCCAGCTAGCAATGACCAGCTTGCCGCTGATATCCTGTAGGGTGCGGAAAAGTTGGCGCCGGTGCTTCTGGGTATGTTTGGCGAAAATGGCTACGCTATGTTGGTTGATGAAGGAGGTGAAGTGCTAAGTCTTACATGAAAAGCAGTTACTGATGCGAAGGCACAGCCGGTTATGGAGAGCAGTATGGACGCATTGTTGCTACTGCTGGCATCGCAGAGAAGGGTTCACTCAATGTCAAGATCGACATTACTGCACCTGGTGGACATTCTAGCTTACCTCCTGCTCACACGGTAAAAGTGCGGGACCCCCTGATCATTTCCTGTGTTGATCATTGGTTGCAGAGTATCGGATTCCTGGCGGAGTTCCTCGTTGCTATTGAAAAAAACCCCTTCGATGCCCGTTTGGTTAGTGCGTTAATATGTACATATCATCTAATTCAATAACGAACATTTCTCAGGCGCGAGGGTCACCAATGTACAAGAACTTCCAGTGCTTAGCGCGGCACGCACCGGGCCTGCCGGACTCGCTGAAGAAGGCTATCCTGAACGCCGAATACTCCGACAAAGCTTTACGGTCCGTAGAGAAGGAACTTTTCAGAAATGCAACAATCAGGAACCACGTGGGAACGACTCAAGCAATCGACCTTGTTCATGGAGGAGTGAAAGTCAATGCACTTCCGGAACGTGCGTATGCAGTTGTTAACCATCGCATTGCAGTAGAAAGGTAAGAGATTCACCTGAGTTCAGTCGATGTGTTGAATTTGGGTGAATAGTTCTCTGGCTGCTACGCTGGAACATGACACCAAGTTGGTCAAGTCGCTTGCACTCGAACGTGATCTATTATGCACCATACTTGATGCTAATGTGGATGATGTTGATATGAACACATCAAGTCATGGCACAGTGACACTGTCACGAGCATTTGAAAGTGGGCTCGAGCCAGCCCCAATTACGCCAACTGAAGGAGATGCGGCGCCCTACCGTCTGCTGTCAGGAAGTATCAAAGCTGCCTACAACTCTCACCGGGGCATTACCGGTGAGGATCATATCATCGTGAGCCCTGGAATGATGACCGGCAACACTGGTGCGTAATCCGTCACTAGAGAAGTTTTAGCTGACGGACGCGGATGGCAGACACGAGGTTCTATTGGAAGTTAACACAACACATTTTTCGATACGGACATATCGAAGGATCTGTCGGGGGGACCCTACTCCCTGGGGTGCACACGGTGAATGAGGGTAAGTAGTCGAACATGGGAGGTACGCTGCTTGACAATGACATGACGGTCTACAGCAATGTCGGCTTCAAACCTTGTGGAGATTATCAGATTTTTCACGGCCTTAATTCTAAATGTAGACGAGTCTCCACTTGTGTGAATGCTTGATTAGTAAATGTGAAACTGCAACTGCGTTGTCGGCGCTGCGTTGTTATGGGTTGGCACGTCGTTTCGAAGCTATCAACCTGCAGTGTAAGTCAGAGTGACGACTGCAAACGTGTAGAATTTTCTGGTCGTACAGCCCACTGTCAGTGTAAGACGTTGACGACCAGACCAGCCGAAGCGTGGATTCTACAGGTGATTTACAAGCTAAATAATACATATCATAATTATTGTCGGTTGCTATTGATCGGAATTACTAAAATTATCCGTTCGGGCCAACCGCGGGTCACAGTGGAGCCTCTCTTTTCTCGTTGCCCGTCGTTCGTTGTTTTCTCCAATCTCCCATGGTGCTCCTCACCACCCTTGTCGCTCTTTTGCCTCTCCTCGTCAACGCTCATGACAAACATGCCCGCATTGCAAAGAGGCAGGCTTCCTCGTCACCCCCCTCCTCCACCGCGTCCTCTCCCACCGCTTCCGCCTCTTCTATGTCCTCATCTTCCTCCAGCTCAACTGCTGCTCCGGCGGTAACCACACCTGCCGGAACCGCGATCCCCCCATTGAGCCAGATCACTTCTGGAATGCCTTCTCCGTCCATTCTTCCGGTCACTGGAACTTATCCGGCTGGTGCTTCTCCTCCTATCTCTGGTGCTCCACCACTGCCTTCGCCTTGTGGGTCCCGTTCTTTTTCTACCTTGTATCATCATCTCACTCTACGTAGTTGTTTTCGTTGCAAGTCAGTGGCCCCCACAGGACCAGATCGCTCCAACCAGTGCGTTTACGTTTTGTTTTTGCCCTGTGTCCCATCGACTGATTTTCCTAGCTGGCGCGGAGGTTGCACAGTGGATGGAGGAATTGAATGGCTTCGACATCCCAGATATCTCTCCCACCGCAGACGGAACATGTATTGGTGACCCTTCGGCCGCTGCTCAAGCGGCTGAAAACGGCTGGTGGACTTGTGGTGGCTATACCCGTGCTACGGATATCACTGCTTGCCCCAGCAAATTGACTTGGGGCGTAAGCTTTGACGACGGTCCTGGTTATTATAGTTAGTATATCTTTTCTTCGTCTTGTCAGATTCATTGACCTCGTCTTTCCTGTTTTCATTCAGCCCAGTGAGCATGACTCACTCTCGTTGACATGGTCTCTTCCTTAATTGCCTTTCAGAGAACTACTTGACTACCTCACTTCCAAGAATCTCCCTTCAACCTTCTTTGTTATAGGTTCGCGTATTGTTGAACGTCCTCAGATACTTGTTGAAGAGTACATGAGTGGCCACGAAATTGCTGTTCATACCTGGTCACACAGAGTTAGCTCGGTTTCCCTACCTTAGTCTTTCCTGTGCTAACTGAATCGCAGCCCCTTACCATGCTCACTACTGAGCAGGTCGTTGCCGAATTAGGGTACACTCGCAAAGCCATCAAGCAGGTTCTTGGTGTTACACCAATCTTAATGCGCCCCCCTTACGGTGATATTGACGATCGCGTTCGCGCTATTACTCTGGCTATGGGAATGATTCCGGTTATCTGGACAAGGACTCCTTCTGGTGCTACGTTTGACACCAATGGTAAGCTCAATAAGGTTATTAGGGCTAGGCTTTGCTCACCTTCAACCGTAGATTGGAAAGTCCCCGGTGGCGTTGTGACTGGCCCACAGTCATTTGCGACATTCCAGGCTATCCTCACCAACGCAACGACTCTGAACACAGGATTTGTCGTTCTGGAGCATGACTTATATCCGCAAACCGTTGACCTTGCTATCGGTTATACCCTGCCCGCCGCTCAGAGTTTCACACCGTCGCTAACGGTAAGCTGGATGTATTTGATTATCCCTGGACTACTGCTCACTTCGATGTGGTCTGGTAGTTTGATTCAATTGGTCATTGCAATGGGATTCCCTCCACAAACCTTTACCGCGAGACCAACCAAAATAAAACATTCCCTTACTCGAACACTACCAGTGCCTTCAATAACAGCACGGGGAGCACAGGGACAAACAGTAGCTCGAAAACAGGCGGTGCTACGATGAACGCCGCTGCTCCTGTCTTCGCTGCCATTGCATCACTGGCGGCACTGGCTGCGGCCGTGCTGTGACGGAATAGGATAGTTCATATTGTATTAGCTTTTACCCTCCCTGACTAATACTAGTACGGACATGGACGCTGTCATGGATAGAACGCTGGATAGATCTTTTGCTTTTGTGGATGGAAAGTTCTTTTATTTCCTATCGCTCTCTAATTTGAACCTGTATTCAGTGTGAACTTTTATCACTGGGCTGTACCTAGGATAGAATTTTATGCATCAACTCTGCATGAGTTATCCAAGGGATGTCCGAGTTTGGCCCAAGTTGACGCCTCAGGCTGTAAGGTTGATCAACCCTACTTTGTCCTGGACTTGACATGTCCTCGCTAGTCGCTACCGTCCGTGCAAGTATGGCTGGCAGTTTTTCTTCGTCTATCGATTCATGACATGCCATTCAGAATTTCTTCAAGCGATCAGATCTGTCAACCCGCAGGGTCGATGGAAGATTCTCGTCGTGGACGAGTACTCGCAAAAATTACTGGGCTCGGTCCTCAAACAATTCGATATACTGGAGGAGAATGTTACCCGTGCGTTCTCTCACCATCTCCACTGTGCGCGCGACCTCCTAATATTGCACGTAGTCATCGAATCGATTTCCAATCACCGGGAGCCCCAGCAATTTGAGGCCGTGTACATACTCATGCCTACAACGCAGAACATCGAGAGGATTATCAAGGATTTTTCCAACGAGCAGCCACAGCAGTACATCGCTGCTCATTTATTCTTTATCGACGGTGGGTCTGCATTGTGCTTGGAACGCCCCAGCTGACCAAACTCATACCAGGACTCTCCGAACCATTGTTTCAACGCCTGACTTCGTCTCCTGCGGAACCCTTCCTTCGTGGATTACAAGAACTTTTCTTAAACTTCTGGGGTGAGTAGGAGTTTGCGTTCGTGTTGTGCACAATACAAATCAATTAGGGATTTCCAGCCGCAGAAGCACAGGTGTTCTCTCTCAACGCTCCTGGTCTTTTTTTCAATATCTATAGCCCGCCGCGCAACGAGGCTGCGTTCAAGGCAACTCGCTCACGTTTGGAAGAAGAGCTTTTGTTCGTGAGCAAGTCGGTATGTATCGTGCAATCTAAATAACTGCGTTCACCGATTTAGTCTGGATATTCAGATAACCAACTTATGTATTACTCTCAATGAATTTCCCTATATCCGCTATTATTTCCCTTCCCATCACCTTCCGTTAGGCCCTCTCCAACCTCATGCGCAGACTCGTGCGCCTCCTCCCCCAGAAGGCAGCGCTCGATGGCGGACAAACCTTGCCCGAGGTGACGCCGCGCGCGCATACGAAACTGCGGACACAGAGTTCGTAACCAAACTATTGGCATTCATGGTACAGCGAAATTTGGACGAATATAAACGCACAAACCCGGAATTCCCTGTGAGTATATAGCACGTCGTCTGTCGTGTCTGATATTCATTCTTATTGACACGTGCATCAGAAACCTTTGGACCCGGCCCGACCACGGGCTACGCTCATCATAACCGACCGATCGATGGATGTTGCTGCACCGCTGATCCATGAATTCACGTACCAAGCTATGTGCAATGACTTGTTGCCTATAGATAACGGAACGAAATACACGTATGTCCTTGTCCGTATCATCTGCTTTGCTAACATATCCTTATCCTCTTCTCTAGCTATAAGTTTCAGTCTTCTCTTGGCACGTATGAAGATAAAACGGCCACTCTATCTGAAGCGGATGCAGTATGGACGACCGTGAGACACATGCACATGAAAGAAGCTATCGATAAGCTTATGGCAGACTTTAATAAATTCATGGAAGAAAATGCCGGCTTCAAAGGGTGAGTCTGCCTAACTCCCAGATGTTTTGTGTTGCGAACTCTGTCCGCAGAGAGGGAGCTGCTAGTCTAAACGATATGAAGGATATGCTGGCAAACCTACCTCAATACCAAGAGCAGCGGGAAAAGGTGAGTGGTTCGTTACGTAGATAGGTCACACAAACCAACGGTGCCATAACAGTTCTCATTACACCTCAACATGGCGCAAGAATGCATGGGCATCTTTGAGAAGGATAAACTTTCCCAGGTTGCCAATGTTGAACAGGTGAGGTTGGATTCCTTTGGTCACTCTTACTTGGTCTGAGCATGTCTAGTGCTGCGCGACCGGGGTAACTGCAGAAGGCAAATCTCCGAAAACGTTGGTTGAAGAAATGGTACCACTCCTGGATAGTCAGGATATCTCGTATGGCTCCGGATCTTTCCCTCGTTGTCCTTTCTCAACGTCCTCCGATGTTTTTAGAAATATCAACAAAGTCCGCATGGTTGCTCTCTATATCATGCACCGCGACGGTGTTCCTGATGAAGACCGTCGTCGGCTATACCAACATGCTCGGCTTCGCGTAACCGACCAAGATGCAGTCAATTCGTTGGCACACCTCGGAGTACGGATAACAAGAGTAAGCTGCCAACTGCGCGTCGTACAATCATGATCATGGAGTCATTCGTATTAGGGCCCTGCTGACAAAGACACAAAGAAGAAGTTGAGACAGAAAGCATCTCAAGAAGAAGAGTATGATTTGTCTCGATATAAGCCACTACTCCGCACGGTTATCGAGGTATACATCATTCTCTCTGTACTTCGGTCTTATCCATGAGCAACACTCCAGGATCATGTGAACAATAAGCTCGATGCATCCCTTTTCCCCTATGTGAAAGACGCACCTTCCGTAACGTCTCCTACCGCCAGCAAAAGTCCAGCTACTCCAACGCATACCTCATCACTTCGGAGCGCCAAACCAAGTTGGCACAAAGCCGCACGATCAAACGTACCGGTCGATAATCGTCAGCGAGTAATGGTATTCGTGGCTGGTGGGATGACATATTCGGAAATCCGAGAATGTTATGCGTTGGCCGGCCCTCTGAATAAAGACATCTATATCGGTGCGCCTGGCACATGCTTGAGTTTTCCCATAACTGAGAACATGACCAGGCTCAACACATACGACCGCTCCACTGCAATTTATTGACGATCTCAAAGTCCTGGAACTTGGTGGTGTTGGATCTCGTGCAGTGCCCAACGGAGTTTCCACGAGCGCTGCCCATGCGTCCTACCAGGAATACTATGACCAGAAATATTTCTCCCCCGACCCGGTTGCCCCACAGCACCCAACACTTGTTGTACCCAAGGAGTCTGGCTCATCATCTCGCAGCGGAAAACTCACGAAATCCAGTCCGAGCTCCCCCAGTGCCGCGAGCTCAATCAACAGTGCGACAGGAACAGCAGCGGACACTGAGAAGAAAAAAAAGAAGAAGGGATTTTTCCATTTCTGATCTTTTCTTCTTTTCCTCTTTTGCTCCCCCGTACTTGCGGAGCGTGGACGCTTCCTCACGCGGAATTATTTCTATCGACTCTCAGTTCACTTTTTAGATGGCTGTAATGTACCAGTCATAAGTGTATGATATCCAAGACCGGCACCAATCAAACCTATGTGTCGTTTGGAAATTGACATCCTTATCACTATGCGAACGTCGAGATTTGAGTGTTATACGCAGCCATTGAAAAGAAAAATAAAGTAGGGCCTGACCGGGAATTGAACCCGGGACCTCCTCGATTCAGGAAACCCTAACAAGGAATCATACTACTAGACCATCAGGCCGATGCCTGTTTGCTGGAACAAGCCTATATGGTTTACCAAGACTGGCCGGTAATGACGCGTCGCCTTTACGCGTCCTAGTCCTTTTCATCAACACCATGGACACACAGGCTTCAACATCATCCGGAGAGATGGATCAACGGAGAAAGGATGCTCTCAAGAGCTATCGTGAGGTATGCGCCATACTGTGGCATGATATACATACCTGAAGTTTTCTCCAGAAAATGCGGACACACGACAATATCAGCCAAAGTTTGAAGAATCGTTAGCCAACATCTCACGCATTTCAGCTCGTATTCAGGCTGACTCGCGATTTAATATAGTACGATTCTCGTTGAAGTCGCTGGAAAAGGATTTCGCACAGACCGAAAATGATATCAAAGCTGTCCAGTCCGTTGGACAAATCATCGGCGAAGTCATGAAGCAGCTCGATGACGAACGTTGTAAGATAGTCCCAGCTTGCAAAAGTCCCCTCGTTCATTCGCTCTTACCTCTAGTCATCGTCAAGGCATCTTCTGGGCCCCGTTATGTTGTTTCGTACCGACCTGCGTTGTCAGCAGCGAAACTCAAAGCAGGAACCCGTGTATCTCTCGATATGACGACTCTCACCATCATGCGTATACTCCCACGAGAGGTCGATCCTCTAGTATACAAAATGAGCTTGGAAGATCCGGGAGGTGCCTCTTTTGCAGGTATCGGTGGTCTGAGTGATCAAGTGCGCGAATTGCGCGAGGTATGATCTCGACTTTTGCTCACTTTGAAAGCCTTGTGACCAATGTGGAACCCTAGGTGATCGAGCTCCCCCTGCTTAATCCCGAATTATTCCTCCGCGTAGGTATTAAACCGCCGAAGGGTGTCCTTCTCTACGGCCCTCCGGGTACGGGAAAAACACTATTAGCCCGGGCAGTTGCCGCCACCCTTCAAACTAATTTCCTCAAAGTTGTTTCGTCTGCCATTGTTGACAAGTACATCGGTGAATCGGCGCGAATTGTCCGGGAGATGTTTGGGTATGCTCGGGATCATGAGCCTTGTGTCATTTTCATGGACGAGATAGACGCTATTGGAGGGCGGAGATTTTCGGAAGGAACGAGTGCAGACAGAGAAATTCAGAGAACCCTGATGGAGGTAAGTTGCTCTGTGCGTCATATAGAGGTGCCACTGACCGACTGTCGTTCAGTTACTTAACCAAATGGATGGATTCGATTCACTGGGACGGACGAAACTCATTATGGCGACGAATCGACCAGATACGCTAGATCCCGCACTCATGCGACCTGGCCGTCTCGACCGAAAGATCGAAATTCCACTTCCCAACGAGCAGGCGCGGACAGAGATTTTGAAAATCCATGCTCAACCGGTAAATAAGAGCGGGGAGATTGATTATGAGGCTATAGTAAAGGTTTGTGCTGCCAGTCCTCTGTCCAGAGATATAGGACGTGCCGACGTTGGCATTAACAGCTTACGGATGCCTTTAACGGCGCCGATTTGCGCAACGTCGTTACGGAAGCGGGGATGTTTGCTATTCGTGATGACCGGTATGTTCATGCTACCCAGGCCCTTCGTTGACTCACCTCTTTAGTGAGTACATTGTCCAGGAAGACCTCACCAAAGCCGCACGCAAGGTCAGCGATGCAAAGAAACATGAGAGTAAGTGATATTCCGCAAGTTCGTTGGCGTTCTCAACCAACCTCTACTTCGCCCAGCCAAATTGGAGTATACTGCGTAGACTTATCCATCCACATCCGATGTATTATACCGTAGCGTACGGTAGCCATCATTCAGCACTGATTACCTAAGCGAATATCCTTTACCGCGACTGAAGATGCGTTCTATAACTTGGCTCGCTACCTTTCCTCCATCTAAGTATTTGCTCAAAAGTCTGGGTGTTCAAGTATTCCAGATAACAATATCTCACAGCGGCGGGTATTGGACACTAGAACACGCGCGGGAACAGACAAAGGCCTGTTGAGTCGTTGACAAGGTTGGTCACCCTTTGACCACCACCATTCACCTTCATCATGGGCCGAAGGAAACGACAAGTCCTTGATGATGGCGACTCTGACTCGGACGCTTCTGGTCGTTCAGACATTGGCTTCGAGGCAAACGACAATGACCCCGACGTGAGGGACGAACGCGCGCTTTTCGAAGACCCCTACCGGTATAAGCGAAGGAGGAAGAACGAGAGAGAGGAGGCTATCTACGGCGTGTTTGGAGACGATAGCGACGATGAAGGATATACTGGAAAGGGCACGACACAAAAAAAGAAAACCGACTGGACACAAGCCCCTGCGTTCATATCTGGTGCCAGGGTCGAGTTGAAGACAGAGGTAGATGAGGACCAGGACGAGAACGAAGAAGTCGTCGATGATGGGGAGGACGAGGAAGCAGAAGACGAGGCGGTTGGCGGGGAGGATGTCGAGGAAGCCTCTTCGGAGCCGGACGGTGCCATGGACGAGGCGCAAGATGAAGTCACTGAGGATGAGCCAGAGCCACCTGTCGTCGCGCCAATGCCCTCGAAACTTGGCATCGGTGCATCTGCTTTTTCTGCATTGCCTACTGCATTCGGCGCTGCCGCTAGGACGCAGCGAGCTTTCGTTCGCAGCGAGTCTTCGTCTGGTCCGAGTTCTCAACGTAGTACTCCCCTTCCTGCGCATGAGCAGGCGCACTTCCACAAGATTGGAGGTACACTAGGTGCGCAAATGCTTGCCAAAATGGGCTGGAAGGCCGGTACTGGTCTCGGTGCGACTGGGGAAGGTATAATTATCCCTGTCGAGAGCAAATTACGACCGAAGAATGTGGGTATCGCTTATAAAGGCTTTAAGGAGAAGACAGAGCAATCTAGATTGGAAGCTAGGAGGAGGGGTGAGGATATTAGCGACGACGAAGAGCTACCGTCTGCTGTAAAGAAGGCAAAGGAGGCAAAGGATAAGCGGTCTCAGGCATGGAAGCAACCCAAGAAGGTTAAGATCAAAATTGAACACAAGACGTATGAACAGATTGTGGCAGAAGCTGGACAAGAATCATCAGCGCCCAGTATTGGACCAATCATCGACGCTACTGGACGAGAGGTTCGTACTTAGATCTCTTTTTTTTGGTTTTCTCTTTCTGACATGCATAATCTTTAGCCGCGAGAGTTAGCTTCGTTGGCCGATATTTCTATTGCATCGTGGACACCCTCCACGGATCCCACTCGAATACCAGAAGTCCGGCATAATCTGCGACTCATTGCAACAGCCTGCAAGACAGATCTTGATGGCCTTGCTCGTGAAGCCAAGGCACTTGAAGTTCGTAAATGTTTTATTGTCGAGGAAGATGCCCGACTACGAAAGAAGGTTGCTACGGAGGCTGAATGTAGGCACTTCAACGACTTGACCCCACAAGGAAATCTAACGACCTATTTGTACAGTAATCTCGAGACTACAGCAAGTGTCCCTTGTAGTGGACGAGATCAATATTAAGTCCCGAGAGCTTGCTTCGGTATACGAGGCTACCCTTGACGACTTCTCCCCCCTTTTCTTCAAACTTCTTCAGTTCCCGACAGAATTCGACAAGTATCGATTAGATGAAATTGCTGTTGCAGCCATCGCTCCGACTGTTCGACGCATTGTCGCACGGTGGAATCCCCTGGTCGATCCATCTATCCTCGTATCTACCTTCCGTACTTGGAAGCAAGCTCTCAAAGTTAACGCTGTCGAGCAACCTCCAGAAACTCAAGTCAGCTCGCATGGCGCTGGGATCGTGGTTCCGCCACCCATTGTCGAACAACCCATGACACCTTTTGAATCATTGCTGTGGAATGTCTGGCTTCCAAAAGTGCGGACGTCCATAAATAACGAATGGGATCCTTGCGAATGTTCACCTGCGATCAAGCTCTATGAAACATGGGCAACCTTCCTCCCTCCTTTCGTACGCGACAATATGCTCGACCAACTCATACTCCCAAAACTCGCCAAGGCTGTTTCAGAATGGAATCCCAAGCGCAGTACGGTCTCTCTTCAGGCACTGGTGTTCCCTTGGCTACCTCACCTCGGACTGCGTGTTGAAAGTGTCCTTGATGACGCTCGTAGGAAGGTAAAATCTATGCTGCGCGCATGGGGTGCTACCGATGGCTTTCCCAAAGACCTCGTTGCGTGGCGGGATGTCTTTGATGGTGCAGAATGGGATAACCTATTGCTGAAGTACGTTATTCCCAAGCTAGCATCCCATCTACGTGAGGAGTTCCGCGTCAACCCGCGCGCGCAGGAGATGCAACCGCTCGCGGAGGTCGTCCTGCCTTGGTCTTCCCTTCTCCGAGGTTCCGTCATGAGTCAACTGCTCGAGGCCGAATTCTTCCCCAAATGGCTCGACGTGCTCTACATATGGCTCATCCAGCCGCGCGTGAGTTTCGAGGAAGTGGCTCAATGGTACGCGTTCTGGAAGGGCGTCTTTACCGAAGACATCCTGGCCTTAAAAGGTATCCAGAAGGGGTTCACGAGAGGGTTGCAGCTGATGAACGAGGCCATCGAACTGGGCGCTGACGCGCCCACGAAACTCAAACGACCCGACACCAAAGCTGAGAAGGCCTCCGTGGCAGAGATTAGTAAAGCAGGTATCAAGAGCACGGCATTACCTTCCCGTACGCACGAGGTCACCTTCCGTTCCATCGTCGAGGAGTATGCTGCAGAGCATAACCTACTATTTATGCCAACTGGGCGTGCACATGAGACATCGCGGATGCCGTTGTTCAGAGTGTCGGGGCCGAGTGGTAAAGGTGGAGTATTGGTTTATGTCCAGGACGATGCAGTATGGGCCCCGGAAGGGGGCGAGTACCGGGCCATCACACTAGAAGAAATGGTAGTGAGAGCAAACAAGTAAACTGCCTCAAGTATTGTAATTGCCTTCGTCGCCTGTACATTGCTGGACCATTCGAGACTGACAACATCGCTGTTGCCACGACATCATCCCCAACCCACTCGGCCCGAACTTAGACTAATCTAGGGTCCCAGTATTTCTCAGCAGTCCCCGAAGTAACCTGAGGGTTCTCGAAGGAGATAACTGGTGATCGAGTCAAGAGGGTGACTTGAAGATGCCAGTTCCTTCAAGAAACGCAGAACATTTTTTCTGAACCAATAGTCGGTGATCCGGAAGTAAGAGGAAGGCCAACACTCCTGCAGAGGAATGTGAAGAGGGGCTAGCACTTTTGACCCGTATCCGGTTCAATACCGAGCTGTTTACAATTTGTTAGATGACACATACTGAGTCCTGCAAGATCGTTGGAAAAATAATAAACCAGATTTCCGATTTACGGAAATACTCACTCCAGCGGCCTGTAAAATTATAACAGCGGGCGGCGTGTAGGCCGAGGAAGTGCTAGCCGGGTTGGTCACATTCAGATTCCCAATAGCTGCAACCGACTTACCAAGAATATCATTGAGGATGGTCACGAAGTTGGGTGGGACCCGAGCACCATTGGACGGATCAACGCATGAAGTAACTCCTTTGGATGTGGTGGGCACAGCAGTGACGAAGCTTGCAGCGGCAGGCAGCAGAGCAGGGACGAAAGAGAGGACATGCATTGAAAAAGAGAGCACGCTGGCATGACAAGTATCAAACTGTTGGAGGACCAGCAGCATGAAGCTGGACTTCTTCCGCCTGGACTTTATCCACCTTATAGGGTAGCACAGGGTGGCGCTCCCCCACTAACTTGATGCACTCCCGAGAAACGGTGGTATGACAATGTGACAATAAGTTAAAAGAGACTCTCATCAGGCAAGAAAGCCCAAATCTATCGAGTCGAATATCGCTGGAACTTGGAAGAGAGTAAGTGAGTTGGCAGAATCGACTATCAGTTACTCACGGATCCTGAGCGCCACTTGTCGCGATTCAACGAGTGGTGGTGGTTCCTAAGTATCTGGAGCTAGAACGACTCAAGAAATGAGAACTCGGCACAACAAAAAGGGCTAGCTCACGGCCGGAAAATCGAGGGGACTTGCCAGAATCCTGCCGGCGTATCACCGTTTTCCACAATGAAACTTCATACGTCCATGGGTCACAGGATGATGAACTGGTTAGTTCAGGTTGGTGGGACGGTCGTGATCCTAGTTCAGGCTTCAAGTTGCATCAGAACTGCGTTTATCAATGTGGCGCACGAATTTGTACCGCTCACTCACAAGATGTTTTCGATGAGAACGCTGGTTCGTTAGTATCATACGAGCAACGATGGGTTGTTTCACTGAATGTGAACTTTGCCCTTAAAGAACCTTCCCCAGCAACCTTGTCCTAGGCATGCGCCAGGAGCGCGCCGAGACCGAGTGCGTCGCTACAAACGTGCCATAGAGGCCACCAGGTCATCGGCAGCGCTGGCGGCCCCCCTGTACAAAACTGCGGGCTGTGGCCAATTGTCCGCCTAGCGATATCAGCTTTCCATGCACATTGGGCAAAGCGGGCATGGAGTAGCACATGGGCAGCAGCGACGAACTCCGAAGTCACCGTGCCCAATATGCGCTGATATGAGTCACTGTGCAGCGGGGAAGGGTTGCCAGTGCAACAGTGACGGCAGTTGGAATCGGTGGACGTGCTGCTCCCTCAGCCTGTTCTTGGGCTTTCGTCATTGTCCTTGTTCCTATGTCTTAATCTCCGCACCTACGACTAGAAGTAGATTGCTGAAGTTTTGGCGGTGTTGACCAACCATAAATATGCGAATGAATGTGCGCAAACGACCGACCATTGCAGAGTCACGGTCGTCATGCGTCATGTCCGACCCACTGAAACTCGAGATCTGCGATGGTACACAGGTGGTCATAAGCCCAAATTCTGGTTACGCCAACCATTAATAGGATGGTATAATCGAATGATAAGATATGTTTGATGATGAGTGGTGACTGTGCAACAAATAATATATACGAATGGGTGATGCAGCCTGCGCGAGATGAATGTCCATCAAAGGTGGCTACAGATATTTTCTTGCTGATCTACGTGCCATCTGCGACAATGAAATAGTGAGCATTCACTTGGGGTCAATACTTGACAATAGTCAAAAGTCTTTTACCTCTATAACTTTCCATCCTCCAGTAATTTCGTCTGACATCTCTTCCGCTATGCGTGTGATGACTGCGGCATAGGTGCACTGTTCCACACGGTTCTCTGCCCCGATGACAACCTCCCGCGAAACGGCATTTCTGAATAGTAACATTTCCTGAGTGGAAAATGTGATAACAAACACTGGCACAGAGTTCTCAAGGATCTTTCCATCCGATACCTTGGTCCAAAGTCAGAATGGGTCCTTCGATGCAAGCTGATGGCGTACATCGACTTGTCGGATATCAAGCACTTTGCTATCACTGATGAGTCCTTGACGAAGGTATTGCTCCATCGTTGCCCACAAAACGTTGTATGTCTGTTCGGGTCGGTGGCGGCTCAGCGGCACACAGGCTGAAAACGCGAAGTGCTTACGGCTTCAGAGCACCACCTCGTCAGAGATTCTCGATCAGCGGATAAATACGCGTCGACAACTTCCGGAATGATGTACTCCCTCAGTTCTCTCTCGAACAGTTCGCGCGAAAAGTTGGGGTCAAGACCTTTCATCATGCGTGTCACTTGTGCTACCTCGTTTTCTTCGAACCATGAACCAATAGTTGACGTCACGGCACGCATCGGAGTGACGAGAGGAGATTCCGATTCTTGGTAGGCAGAGTGTAGAGCGGATATGCGCTGCATCAGAGGGTTTGTCGCCTTGAAGCTCTCCCAGGCTTCTTGTCTTGCAGATGGTTTCACGAAGACAAGCGCTTGACCGGCTCTAGAGAGATACGCTGAGAGACGTCGCGAGCGTGTGTAACATCAAATTTACTCAGGGTTCTCCGTGACAACACGGCGCGCGGAAAGTCCGGCTTTCTCAAGTCGTTTTTGTCGTCGCAGCCTACGAGCTTCCTTTTCCTCAAAGCCAGCATGCTTGGCAGAGCCGGAGTCGTCGAGCGCGTCAACGAGGGTCTCTGCCAGTGTCTTGTAAGCAGCCGTGTTGCGGATAGGTTCGGTCGTATGGGCAATGGTACTGGAAAGGGAGCTTGTAGCACGCGCTATCTGAGTGAGTAGAGATGAATGAAGTGGTGAGGGAGGACCGAGCAATTCACATACTGCGCGCATGATCTCACTCTCCTCCATGGACTTGAGTGCCTCGGAAACGGCATCTCCGACCTTCACACCAGTCTTCTTGAGTTCCTCCGCGGCCGCTCTCAAGCGGGGATTTTCTTTGATGCTGGACGTTAGCTGAGAAAGACGAACGATGAGCAAGACATTGGGAAGAAAGGACAGAACATGTACTCTTGCACGCTCGTAGACCTCCCTTGCACGCTTCATAGCCTCGGAATCTTGAAACTTGTCAACATCACCCTGCAACTGTTTGACATTGTCCTGTAGCTCTCTGTTCTTGCGAAGTTCGTCACGGAGGACTTGTACGAATGTCTGAAATGGTGACTTGGGAGGTTCGTTGTGGGATCGTGACGAGGCATGAAATGAGCGGGATATCCGGAATGGTGGAGGAAAGCGTGTCGGTGGTGGGAGACAAGAAAAGGAACGTGCAGCACGCTGGGCGACGACGAAACTTCGGACGTGGCGGGGTAACATGGTCAAGGCAGACAGAAAAAAATCAATTCAATAATTTAGCCACATCCGAACTGAATTCCCTCATAAAGTTACTGAACCCCTATTTCAATTCATTCAAGGCGCTCATACACAGATTTGCGATACTTTGTACACGGATATGCTCCAGGCTGACTCGCTCAACGGACTTGCTGGGTAGCAGGAACACCTTTCGCGATGGGTGCATGTGGCACCGGCGCATGCGGTATCCTGACTTTGATCCCTGTCACGATGAACAGCGTTAGAGATCAGTGGTCTCACTGGTGGTTTCAGGTACTCACCGAGCTCTTCACAAAGAAGGTCAGCTCCCTTCTCGCCAACCAACAGGGCAGACGAATAGGTGTTCGTGCCCAGGTTGTCCTTCCCGCGGGTGAGTATGGCAGTTGTTCGCACTTCAGAGGGAGCGACGTACAGGACAGATACTCAAGTCAACACACTTCAAATTTTGAGTCCCTAGGAATGTGATTAGTCCCCCACGATGACATCTATTTCGGCATAGTTTACCATAGACATTAAGGCGCCCATCGACGACACCGCCTTCCTTACAGGGTTTCATGGCTAGAAAAGAATCGAGCTTGAACTACAGCCCCGCGAAGGGAGGTTGGGGCCCTTACCGCAAGTGCCTAAACTGTGCCAAGTAGTCTCGACATGATCTACAGGTAGGAGTCAATTCATACACACGCCAAATATTATCATCCTTTCGGGCCCACCGGAGATCCAGTTGTCAATGGCCTCGTCGTCGTCCTGGGAGTATTTGATATCGTCGTGGACTTTGCGAGGGTCGTACGGTTCCCCAGGTTTATGCCATGTACCCATGTGCAGTCCGACGGTGAACCCATCGGGAAGCAGTTGCTTCGCCGTCCTGACGTCAATATCCTTGGCCGCAGCCGGGGAAGCCGGATGGAAGTGAGGGTGGTGTGAAGTGAGATCGCCACGGAAGGCTATGTACCTCGCCATGAAAATACGTGTCGAAGACAGAATAATGCACCCACCGTCCATGCGACGAGCCACTTCGCGAGTCTTCTTGTAGCTCCAGCGGATAGGCGCAAAATCGGCCTTGTTATTCAGGAAGCCACTGTCGAAATTAGGTTCAACATATGGGTTGGGAGACGCAATATGGATCTGTTGAACGTTCATTAAACAGTCGCAATATTGCACATAAAAGTTCGTTTACCTTCCCGCGACTGGCAGGGTATTCCTGCAAGCAGGAAGATAAGTTGTCAAACTACCAGAACGCATCCAGATCATACCAAGTATTGGAACCTGTGTAATAATCATTAATTATCAATCTCCATGGAACTCCGTTCAGACTTACATGGTCATGTATTTCCCCGGAGGAAGCAACGTGTGGTCGGCATAGGCTGGCAACACAGTAAGATAAGTTGGGGTGAGAAAATAAGGCCAACAGACCTCCGGAAACGATGGCCCCGAACCTGTGCACGAGAGATCAGGTACAATGGAAAGACAGCTAACACATCTTCAGACTCACATGACTGGCTTGTCGGGCTTGTCTTTGAAGTACCTATCCCAGAGAGCATTGAACTCGGGACCCATCTCTTTGAGTTCTTCCTCAGTAGGACGGATCTGTATCCGACAATTCACTCGTTTTCCAAACGGGACACAATAGATGACCAACCTTGAACCCAGCGTCTATGGCGTTGGAGGACAAGCGCGCCTTCTCGGGACTAATCTCCCATTCGGAGAAGAGCTAAGAGGTGGGGGAGTTAGTGGCGTTGGATACGCATGAGGTTTTGCCTTACTTCCTTCTGTGTCTTCTCGTCGCCGCGCAAGAAGTCGTCGACAGTAAAACTCTCATTAGAGACACGATAGACTGTGGCGGATCAGCAAGCACGATAAGTGCAGCACAGAATAGATGTGCTCACTCGACAGCGTCGTGTAGTGGTCTTGGTATTCTTCACTATTCATCACAAGTGACCTTAGGATGCGTCTACGAACACTGATGCCAAAAATCACTCACCCAACTCCAGGAAGGTCGCTGACGACGTCGATGCTCAACTGCTTCAACAAGGTTGCTGAACCGACTCCAGAGCGCTCAAGAATCTACAAACACATAAGCCAAGAAACATTCGTTCCGATCTTTTAGACACACCTGAGGTGTACCAAGAGTCCCAGAGCTCAGAACGACATACTTGCGAGCTCGTACCTATGAACCGGCTCAGCGATATTGAAAACCCTACCAATGGATAGCACCTACAATCGTTTCCTGGACCTGAGCGTTGTTGGCACGGTTCCTCGAGGGGACGTAGGCAACTCCAACAGCCTTGGTACCCTCAAAGATGACACGCGAGACGCGAGCATTAGTCCGCAGATAGAGGTTAGGCTGGACGTCCATGACACTGTGCACATACGCTACGGTAGAGGTCTAGTAGAATTATGTGTGCAATAGACAGATGAGCCTCACCCGTGGCGGCGTCGCTGCGACGACCGGTGTGTCGGTTGATGTACTTGGCCCAGATTTCAGCGGCATGACTAGTATTGAGGTCTGTCTACTACGTCAACGCCTTACTATGAGTTGGGAGTAATGGGCGTCACCCTGAATATCATCTAAGGACAGTTGGTAAGCAAGAGAATAAACTATGGTCAATAGGAAGCGCTTACCGCTGAACGGAATGCCAATGGCATGCGATGCACGCAAGAAATCCTGGGCGAGCGGTGTGACCTGACCGCCGTTGCTAATGGCAATCGGGCCGTCGTACCCGTGAGTGTCGTTGTTCGTCGGTTTCTGGTAGTTCTCAAGCTGAAAGAAAGAAGTAAAGTTGGAGTATAACCTTCGCCTGCGCTCGGATCAGCACACATACCCGTTTCATCAATGGGAATAGATCTGAACAGCTGATCAGTCATAGCTTTTGAATCCAATGCGACCAACCCACCCTTAGCAGTCCAACCAGGGGTCTTGAAATCGTCTGCAAATAAATCGTTACACACGGCAATGAGACGATGTTGCTGATAACCAACCCCAGTCGGAAGCAGAAGCCTAGTGTCCATGCATTAGAACTCAATAATTTGGACTTGGGTAAGTAACGGTCTTACTCTTGTGTACATCTGGACAAAGCACCCTCATCATCTCAAGGAAGAACATTCCGAACATTTTAGATCATACCTGGAAATTAATGCTGAAAAGAAATCTTTAAAAAAGAACGCAAACGGTGATATTGTATATTACTGACCTACTACCTCCGCCTGCAAGGGAGGAAAGGCACGGTGTGAATAAGTAACCGGCGAGTCATTTTGAACCGAGATAAGTCCTACCCAGAATGTTGGCGCACCTGCAATCCATATATCAGCAACGCAATCAAGACAAAGCCATCCATGGAACTTACGGTACAATGCTTTGCCTTCCCCTGAGGTATTGAGAAGGCTGAGAGTCGACGTAGAATGTTGCCTTTTCATTGCTGCAACCGCCGTTAAATCTCTCCCAACATCAAAGAAACATCATGACGACATACATGCCATCTTGCTGCATGTTCTTGACGTAGATGCCGGGCCTGTATACCCAAGGGTCGTCACGGTTGTTGGCCCCCGCTGTCAGTGAATCAGTCAAGGCGTTATACCTAACAAGCGATCCCACCTTCGATGAGCATGACCTTCAAGTTGGGGTCAGCATATGCCAGACGGCCAGCGACAACGCAGCCCGCAGGGCCACCGCTGTCATTGCAAGTCAGAAAGACGCCGAGCAATTGTATCACGCAATCAACTCACCCGCAAACGATGACATCGACTTCTTGTGGGTGAACCATAGGTAGCGGTTCGATAAAGCGTCAAGAGGGGTGATTTGTCTCCACAATTGGGATCCGGGGGTGTTCTTATACCTCTTGACACGATAAATTAAGGCGTTCCATCGCCCCCGGGTGATCCTAAATGGTACGCAGAGACGATAGAACTGGTTCGAACACCCCAAAGGACGTTTCATAGTCGGAACTCCACATGACTGTGAAACAGGGGATCAGATGATGCTCGCACGTCGCTGTTCATCGAGAGGCGAGTCCGCGCGATCGCGGGCGTTCACTTGTAATAGAACGCGTACTGGACGACTTTGGTATCACGGGTTCCAAAGATTTTGAGCTACCTTCACATGGACGATAAACACGGGAAGTAAAATGGCTTGCCTTGTGCCAAACGCTGTCTATGGTCTCTAGAGAACCAAGATCACGTGCAAGTTGTGATACCGATTGCCACTCGATGGCACCAAGAACGAGGGTTAGGCCATCTTTCGGTGGCCGAGAAAGCCAAGAGGACCCCACACTGACAGCTAAATTTATCTTGTGCCATGGCTACCCTCTTGAAAGATGATGCACCCCGCAAGAATTTTGATGCGCTCCATAACGCCGTCTGAAACCGTATTCACTTTCTCGATGAAACTACTACCAAGAATTGCGTTCGAATACTATGGACTCGAACAACACCATCGAAAGAGGCTCGATGCACTGCGACCTCCACGAAGCCGAGAAAACGACGCTCTCTGAATCAAGGCACAGAAACTAGCAGCATTG
>JBBPTY010000273.1:0-22012 GCA_038094335.1 Tylopilus aff. striatulus | reverse complement strand
ACAGTACACTTCCTCATGCTGATTTACCAGCTCTTTCCTGCATTGACACTCCCCCAGCAAGTGCACCAGCCTCAAGCAAGGGTCTGAGCATGAAAACTTGGACTGAGTATAACACAGTGTGATGACTGTGACCATGCTGCCAATTTTGTGCAGCACCAGGGCACTTCATCTGATGGTGCAGTCTCTATCAAGGATACTTGCATGCAGGCAAGGTTAGGAGAGGTCAAGATGGCCAAGTTTACCTAGCAGACGGATCCAAGAAACCCAAGGTACCTGGTGGGTGATGCCTGAAAGATGGTGTCAACCACACCCTAGCACAAGGGTGATCAGCCAACTGACCACAGTGACAGACCCCAGCAAGTGCCATACCACCTGCTGGGATGACTAGTACAATGGTGACCACATGCACAAGTCCACTACCAGCCATCACAGTAGGACTACTCATGACAGCCAGTGTTACACTTGAACCAGGTAGGTTCGAGCATAGACTCAAACTACGAGGATCGACTACAAGCCTGTAGAATAGATGAGTAGTGGAGAGACTAGGAGTAAAATGTAGGGACTGCTTGGAAGAGATCCAAGGGAGTGATCAAGCCAATTGAGGTTGAATTGAGTAGAACTAGCTTAAGTATACTAGTACATGGAGAACCCTTTATATAGGGTATGGAATGACGCACAGACAATGTCTGTGTATAGTACAACAACCAAGAAAGGAAAGTTGGAAACAGGTCTGGTGAGAACAATTAAAAGAACAAGAGTACTCTTATGGAGAATAGGGGTAAGGAATCATAACAGCCAGTCGACATACCCCATGCATACCCCAAGCAAAGGAAGCAAAACCCAGCACAGAGGCATCACCAATGACATCAATAGAGGCATTCAGGCCTTATCTGGAGAAGGCATGGGTGGTGTATCAGGCAGACAAGGCCATGCTGATGAAAAAGACACCACACCCAGTAAGGGACTGCACACTGACATTTGAAGAGCTGTGTAGATGTGCACAGGAGGCCCAAGTCAAGGCACCAATACTGGTAGTGACACAAGAGTCACCAGTAACCATGACAGCTTCAGGGTGATTGTCAAGACCACCCTGCCCTGATTTTATTTTATCAACCATTCCTTGTGTGACTAACAAGTCAAAATTTAAAAATGTAGATATTAAGAATTTGAGATCAAGAAAACCTCAGCCATCCAAGTACAAGTCAGTAAGGTCACATGGAACCAAAAGTTCAAAAAGTCTAGCTTCAGCTGATAAAACCAGTGAAATTGCAAAGAAAGTGTGTCAGATGGGTGTAGTGGCCACTGAGGTTACTAAGACAGAGACATGCCAAGTATCAAGTCCTGAGATGATGCAGCCAGTTAGATGTGATGTGATAGGATCGGGAAGTATCAGGGCAGAGTGATGACCCCATCCCCATCCATCCCCTCTTTCTATTCAAAAGGACTCATTTTATTTGAGATTATTCAAAGCTGACCCCCCAATAGGTTATAATGGATAGAAGTCCATTGCAAAAAGGGCCTGTGGAGGGGCTACCTGTTGGCTGAAAAATTAGGTCCTGGCAAACCAAAGCCCAGACAGTATATGCATTGTTTCCATTCCAGTATTTCAACCAGTGAGCTCAGTTTTACCCTGGTATTAGCCCAGTGTCATCATCCAAAGAAATTTAAACTGTTATTACAAAAACAGATAGAAAAACAGTCATTTCAAGGACAAAAGGACAGTCATTTGAGTTAGAACACACTCATTCAGACAGAAGTACTATTTAGACATTCAATTCAGCCATGTACATCAGACAAGTGCACATTGACTTAGAAAGATTTTTCATTTCTTTTCAGAACTTAGGACTGAGGAGTTGCTTGGCTGAGCTCAGGCACAGCTATGGGCCCATTGATACAAGGATTTGGTAGGAATAGAAGTTCAAAAGTCATTCAAAGAAGATAAGACAAGTGGTACCTCACACTGGTGCCATAGTTCATATTTCTCTTGTTCAAGTTCTTTTAATTTTTTTTAGTTCTGATATTTTCATTTTGACTATGTAGGATAGATGTGACTAGGCCTTGGGCATGCACAGACACTCAGACACATGGGCATTGGACCTTGGGCATTCACACATCTCACTTGTACTTGCATGTAGGCACTCATTCAGGTGTTTATTTAGACAATTCCTCGGAGACATGGACACAGGTACTTTGTGATTTAGACAAAGTAAAGAACAACTATGCAACAAGTATACTACTTGGGACTGAGGGTGCACTTGAGGACCACATGCTGCTCCCATTGCTGTTACAGTTGGCTGTTCTCTTTACTCATCTTTGCACTGCTTAGCATTGCCTTGGTTGATCTATTCTTATTGCTATGCATTTCCATTTCTACAGACACTGTCTTTTTAGTCATCTCTCTTACAATGACTCAGAATCCCTCTAGTACACCTTTCCTTATTTATACCATAGTAACCTGCCCTTGAGTTCTCTTCTTAACTATAAGTAACTACACTTCCATGTATGTAACTTCTCACGCTTGTTCTATGTAATTATACATTTAACCTGTGTTTTTACTTTGTCGCCTTAGTCCCACAAAGCTAGTAAGTAAATCCTCAGTCCTCAGTTGTCTCCTCCCTCATCCTTTGTCCTTCAGACATTATGCCTCCAAGTGAGTGCCTCCTAAAGCCCCTAACCATAGGTTTTGTATAGAGCATAACAAAAGAACAAGTCTTTTTCTGACCCCACCTATTTAGAAGCAGGGTCTACTCCTTTGTATGAGGAGAGCATTTGGACTGCTCAGACTTGATGACTCTGACCTAGAAGAAAACCCAGCACCAACCCCTAGACAACCTCAAATTCAAAGCACCCCTGATGACCCCCAGCTTCACCCTAGGCCACTTAGACCAAGAACAACATTCACACCTGTTGTAGACTCAGCACCTCCTAGCCCAACCAAACCCCTTGCCCCAGAGTCCCTTGCCTCATAGCCCCTTATCACAGAACCCCTTGCCCCCATACCCCCTGTCCCAATACCCCCTATCCCAGTACCACTTGTCCCAGTACCCCCTGTCCCACTTGCCCCACCAATTCCCATGGCCACAGAACTTAGAGCCACCCTTCCTGCTGACTTCAATGGAAAGCCAGAGGACATCACATAATGGACCCTAGCTATGGAAAGATACTTCAATCTCAACAATGGCATATACATATGATACAGACAAGAAAAAAATCTACACCATACTTAACAAGCTCACCAGCAGGGATGGAGCCAAGGTTGCTGAATGATGGTATGCATGCATGAAGGATGCAACCATTGACAATGTAGAGAAAACCATCACAAACCTCACCAAGGACCTTGAGACCACCATCTTCCCTTTTGACATTAAAGCCAGAGCCCACCAACAAATTGGAAAGTTGTGACAAACCCATTTCAAATTGGAAGATGGAACCTGGGACAATGGGTTTCAGTGATACATCTCCACCTTCCAAAGTCTTGCAGCAAGGGCTGAAACCCTGGATGAAGCCACCCTAATCAACCACCTCAGCACTGGAATGGACAACCAAATCGCCACTATGATCCTCTCTATGTCTTCAGTTCTGAAAATGGTCAAGACTTGGATCACTCAAGCAAAGAAGTTCCATATGCAAAAAATACATATTCTAAATCTTAGAGGTGGAAAATGGATTCCCATCCCCTATAGTAGCTGGCCAGCCAAAGACTCTAATGCCATGGATGTCAACACTATCACCCTTCAGAAACTATCCCCCTTAGAACATGCCCAATGTGTTACATGTAACATAGAACCTGTGATCAGTGACTCCAGGAGGCACTCACGAAGAGGCACTGCATCTAAAGAAGGCTAAAATGAAGGAGGGGAGACCAAGGACTTGGGATTGACATACTTAGAGATGTGGGATTAAGGCCATAGATCTAGGACACAAGTTAAATGTGTAATTGTGTAGAACAAGCGTGAGAATCTATATACATGGAGATGTAGCTACTTAAGTCAAGAAGGAACTCAAGGACAGGTTACTATAGTATAAATAAAGAAGGATGAGGCTGTGGGGGATACTGAGTCATTAGAGGAGAGATGACTAAGGAGGCATTGTTCATAGTAACAAAATCATTGTAGAAGCAAGGAGCTCTCTACAGTTACAAACCTCTAGTTCCCAGCTTTTCATTCACAGGTCCCTGGTTGAGCCCAGCAATGCCCCGAGTCAAGAGTGTCACACCTGAGTCAGTCGTATTGGTCAAGTAGTACTGACCAAGTATGGTCTGGCAGTTTCTAGTTCACTCGCAGTAAGTTTTGGTTGCTATTCACACCAGTTCACATTAGTAGACTTGTGTAGTCAAGTATGAACCAAGTCCAAGCACTTAGACAGTCCAAGTTGGACCATCTGAGGCTCGGTAGCAGCAATCACATGGCTGTGCACACAGTGTTGCTTGGACAGTTTCATTGGACTTCGGACTAAACTGCTACCTGCATTTTGTAGCATTAGCAGTACCTCTTTACCTACACAGTCAGCCCTGGTCATCGGACCAGGTGGCAGTACCTTTTTTTAGTTTCTCTTGTATAGTCTTGGGTGTGCCCAGACTATAAAGTCATGTACATGGCACCTAATGGACAGCTTTTTCCCACTGAGAAGAGACCACCAGTGAGTGTCCAGGGAAGCTCAGAGTAAGTGACCACTGTAGGTCTTTACTTGTATTCTCTTTCTTTCCCCTTCATGTACTGACTAGTACTTTGCCCAGCTCGGTAGCCCCTAATTCTGTGCAGTTGCACCTGAAGTCACTCGGACTCATCTTTTTTCTTCACTCAGGTTGGTTAGCCCTCCTTTGTTAAGTCTACCATTGCAGAACTAACTCAGCAGGAAACCTTTGGGACGATCCCTTGTTCCCTTCTTCTCTTTCTCTTCCCTGCTTGCACTAAGGCACTCCCTTGGAGTTCTGCCACAAGAGATATTTTTGTTGTTCTACATCATACTGCAATACAAGACAGACCAACTGCAGCAATGTAAGGCAATGTGAGAATGAGGAAAGAGAATAGCCAATTGTAACACAATGCATCCATGAAGGATGCTGTTTCTGATGCTAAAAGAAAGGGCACAATGCTCAACAATGCACCAGCTACACTAGCACCTCACCCAAAGACACCTCCAAATCCCAGAAATCTGCACCACTGAAACCACATCCCAGAAAACCCCCACTGCCACACTGACTCCTCATCTCCCTTCTGCCATGGAAGTTTATGTAGCCTCCCTGAAAACCCATGGAAAGTCAGAACAAGAGGTACATCATGTTTCAGATCTAGCTGACATGATGGCTCGGTGATTGTCATGAGGTGATGAGAATGCTGATTTATTCACCTAGCCAACATGATGGCTAGAATGATACAATGAATGACTAGTCTTTAGAGAGTAAAAAGACTTGTACCTCAGCAATCATCATGAGGTGATGAGAACACTGAGGAGAGATGGAATGGACAAAGTGAGTGATTGATATACTAAGTCTATGTGGTCATGTTGTGGGAGCAGGGAGTCCTCTACAGTGGTAAGCTGGGTTTTTATGAAATTCTAACCACTTTAGATTACTGGTAGTACTCCCTCAAAAGGAGTTAGCATCCTTGGTACCTATGTAGGGAGGACAACGTTAAAATCTGAGGTAATTCTGATATTCCAGCACCACTTTTACCTTTACAGACAATGTTTCCTCTTTTAATATGAACTTGGAGTATCAGCGTATGTTTATTTAAGGTTCCCCCACTCTCTTTTACCTTTTCCTGGATTCAATACCTGGTTGACATTTTATTTTTAACTAGAACCTCCAGAATTACATGTCAGAATTCTTTCTTTACATAGGATTTTTACTCAGTTAAGATTTTTACCAAAGGCTATGTTTATTTAGCTTTATTTAGCTCTATTTAGACATCACTTAGCCTTGCCACTCTTGTGGCAGTGGCTTCTTTTACCTACTTGACCCTTTTAAATCTCGGGTATGCCCAGACTATAAATCATTGTATACTGGCCTGGGAAATGTATCATCAAAGAACTCAGAAGCACACCAGAAGGTGCCACATGTACAAGGAGAGTCATCTACCCTTCAGCATTTATTTGCCCTACTGGTCCAGATCTTTTACAGGTTGAAACACCTGTTTTTATTACTTCTCAGGTCTGGAATTTGAGAAGAACAAACTTTCCTGTGCCTGGGGTGCTCTCAAAACTACTCCCTCTGCCCTTGACCCTGTTGGAATCCCTTGGGATGACACTCTCACCCCACCTTCTAGAATAGGTCACCTCCTACTGGACAGTACCACCATAAGAAAATAGTTTCTCACAACATGCAATGTCAAAGTGGTATGAATGGCAAGCTGATCATGTAAGCATAATGATGATGAACTCTAACATACCCCCTTCAGTAAGCCATGAGGCTTAGCACTATGTAGGGTGTCAAAAGAAGGATGAGGCAAAGCTTTGGTGAAAATGTCCACAATGTTGTGGTGAGAAGGGACCCATGCTAGGGTGAAAATGCCATTGTCCACATGTAGGTGAATGAATTGATAATGAGTGTCTATGTGTTTTGTGTGCTGATGAAAACAGGCTGCTGATGATAATGTTATCACCCTTGAATTGTCAAGGTAAATTTGAATGGGTGAAGTAAAAGGAATAGTAAGTTCTGAGAGCAGAGAGTGAAACTAAAGCCCTTCCTGAGAAACATGAGTTGCTGCCACATACTCAGCCTTGATTGAGGATAGAGCTACAATGGATTGTTTCTTTGAGACATGGAATATGAGGCTGCCATTGTAAAACCAGATGTAGCCAGAGATTGAGTGACATCCCCTGGCATTCACCCAGCTTGTGTCCACATACACATAAAGTCCTCCCCCAGTTGTCCCTTCTGTGTATTTGAGGCAGAGTTTGACAGTGCCTGCCAAGTAACATAGTACTCATTTTGCTGCTGTGTAGTGACATGACTTGGGATTTGTGTTGTATTGGGCAAGTGTGTTTATGACATAGGAGATGTCTGGATGTGTGTTTACTGCTAGGTAGATCAGTTCTCCAACACTCTTTAGGTAGGCTGACTGTATATCAGAAATGTCTGGGTAAACCACTTCATCCAGACCAAAGAGTGTTTTTGGGTCTCCCAGGAGACAAACCAGTGAGCAGTTGGCAAGCCATATTCATTTAGGAGGAAGGTGATGTATTTGGACTGGTGAATCCAGAGTTGTCAGAAGCAGCAATCCCTCCTGAACTCCATTCCAAGGTACTTTGTGATTGGTCCCAGGTCTTTAATGCTAAATCACTCCATTATTCTTTGTTTAACCCATTGAAGAAATGGGCAGGAGTTGGAGGCAGCCACTCCATTGTCTACATGCCAGCCGAGAAAGCATTGAGTTCAGACCTTCAAGGAAGCTGCCTGGAGTTCATTGTAGTAGAAGAGTGCATTGTCAACTTAGGATCTAATGAACCCCATTTCAATCATGATGATGCAGACTTGGTTGTATCATTCAAGGGTGGATTGTTTTAACCCATAGATTGACCTCAGTATGTGCCATACCATGGTTTTCCAGTCACCTTCCTTGAAGCCCTTTGATTGATGCATGTAGATTTCCTCATTAAGAACCCCCCATAAAAAAGCACATTTGGCATCGAATGTGTTGACCTCCCAGTATAGTTGGCAAGCTATGGCAGCTATGAGTCTGATCATCACAGGTTTGACAATGGGGGCAAAGGTCTCCCTGTAGTCAATTTCTGGGACTTGTGAGAAACCCTAACCAACCAGATGTGCCTTATATGTTCCTCCTCCTTTGTTGTCCTCTTTAAACTCTAACACCCACTGGCAGCCTATCGCTTTTCTACCCTTTGGTAGTGTCTTGATGCAGTATACTTCCATGTCTTTCATAGTTTTCAACTCCTTTGTCATAGCTGCAAGCCATTCATCTTTGTTGGACAATTTTGTTGCTTCATCAAACATTGCTGGGGGTAGTTTCATATCATAGTCAGGCAAGGCAGGGTTGTGGGTACTATAGCTACAAAGGGTGATGTGAGCCTGTTCTTCAATGATGACATTCACTATCTCATCTAGGATGGACAGGTTAGGGTCCTTGTTCATGTGATCTGATGTAGGAGCTCAGTGCTCTCTACAGTTGTAAGTCACATTTTGCATGATTTCCAGCATTCTAGGTTATCTGGTGTCTGCTGCATGAAGTGCCAAGCCAAGCCAAGCCAGTCCAAGTCTGTCTGAGCTGTCTGGCCTACTCTGGTCAACCAGATCCGATGATATCAGTCCGGAACATCAAACAGGACAGTTATTTTGATAGGAAACAGTTTGTCTTACCTTGCTTCACTCATTTGCACTTAGGCCGACCATTTTTACTGCATTTCCTTTCATCACACTTCATTTTGGTGCTCCTGACTCAGACCTGGGACCTCTGAGAGGTCGAGTACATTCACAGCTTCGGATCCTTGATATTAGGGTTGGACCCTTTCATATTTACATGCTAAACAGTGCCGCTTCAATGCCCAGCACATGCAGCTACTGTTTTATTAGTTTTTCTTTGTTGACAGTCTCAGGTATGCCCAGACTATAAAACTATGTACACACTACCTGAAAAGAAAGTTTTCCCCCTTTAGAAAGGACCACCAGTGAGTGTCTAGGGAAGCTCAAGAGTAAGTGACCACAGTAGGTCTTTTGTATATTGTTTTTCATCTCTTTTTCTACCCAGCTGGTACTTCGTCCAGTCCAGTAGCCCCTATTTCTGTGCAGTAGCACTCAGAGTCACTCGGACTCACCACATTTTGGTCAGGTTGGGCAGTCTTCACTCCGAAGACTTAGTTCTTAGCCAGTTCCCTTGTCTAGACCACCCCCTTCGAGCTGATTGAGCTGGAACCCTTTGGGATGATCACTTGCCCCTTCTTTCTCTTATTTGCTTGCATTAGGCTTTCCCTTGGAGTAGCTGCAAGATATTTTTGTTGTTTCACACTGGTGCATTCTTCTGGATCTCCTCTTGATTAATACCCTCTTTAACTATCACCTTCCATTGTTCAGCCAGTGTGAGTAGGCAACTTTTGATTACTGCCATATCTGTGGCCCATACTGCACCTTTCTCCATCAGTTTTCATTGGTGAGTAGACCATTTGGATTGTTGTCTGATTGGGGTTAAGGTTGTGTCTGGAGGCATATTATTCATGGGGTTAGGGGAAGGAAGAGATGAAAATTGTTGTTTGTCCTCCTTCTCATCAGTAGTGTCATCTTCAACAGGTGAGATGTTCTCATTGAATATCATGTCTCTTGCTGTGAAGAATGCTCCTGATGAGTGGTCCCTTACCCTGTACCCTTTTGCCCCTTCTGGGTAACCTATGAAGATTGCTTGTCATAAATGAGGTCCAAATTTGACTTGAAGCTCAGTGGGGACATGTGCCCAGTAGTGGGATCTGAAGATGCAAAGGTGGGATATGTTGGGCTTGTGTCCATGAACCATTTCATATGGTCTTTTGCCCAGGGGGAGGAATGCTGACTCCATTCAGTTCCAGAGGTATGCCACTGTAAGGACTGCTTCACCCCACAAGTTTTGAGGGAGTCATGCTGCTTGGATCATCGCCAGCACTCTACCTTGGATTGTTTGGATTGCCCTTTCTGCCTTGCCATTTTGTTGGTGAGTGTAGGGCAAGGATAACTGGCATTCAATTCTGGATAGGGTTAGGGCTTGACCAAAATTAGCACTGATGAATTCTCCCCCATTGTCAGAGTGGAATGTCTTAACAGATCACTCAGCAAATGTTTCCCACTGGGTATTCACAATGTTCCAGGCCTCAAGGGCTTGGTCTTTGGACACTAGTAGCTGGATGTTGATAAGGTGACTGTGGTCATCTAGGAAAACAATGAAGTAGAGCTTTCTATGGGGGGTGTGAGAGGGGAATGGACCACAGACATCCAAGTGAATTAGATCCAGCATGTTTGTGGTGCAAGCATTCAATGATGAAGAAAAGGGTTGTCATGGGTGTTTTGCCATGATGCATGCCTCACAACATTCAAGAGCTTCCTGATGATCTATTTCCTGATGATCTATTGTGACACCTGTAGTGACAAGTGGCAGATGTTTCACAATGTCACCATCTGGATGACCAAGCCTGGTATGCCATGTGTTCCACATGACTGGTGCCTTGATGAATGTAGTCATTTCTGGGGAGGTGTATGCTATGAGTTTACAATAAAGGTTTGTCTTTGTGAGCTCATTTGGATGTAGGAATTGTATAGGCAAGTAGCACAGGTTGTTGCATAACAATATTTCTTCCAGTGGCATTTCTTTATGGGATAACTTGCAGATGGATTTTGAGACATTGGAGCCTACAAAGGTGCATTCCCAGCAGTGTTTCAACATGTGACCAATAGACAATAGGTTTAGTAGAGCTCCTGAAGCATGGAGACATCCTCACAAGATCAGGTGATGAGTGCCCTTGCCCAAGGTAATCTCTGTAATGCATGTTCCCTGACCTGAGGTTGCCAATATTACTTTGGGAGTTGGTCCACCAACCTCTGGGCCATGCTCTCCAGCAGCTTCAAACAAGCCTGGACATTGAGTAAAGCTGCCTGGAGCTCAAGGATAGTAACCCACTGGGAGGGTACAGGCTTCTCCAAGACAGCCAAGACAGGTGCAGGGGAAGCAGGAGAAGCAGGGGGGGTGGCAAGGACAACCACCTCATCCTCATCAGACTCAGTGGCCTGGGTGGAAGGACCAGGGGCTTCAAGGGAGATAGAGGGGACTGAAGGTGCTTTTGGAGGGGTTTTGGACAGCAAAACTAGGACACAGGAATAAATGACAGAGGAAGATAAAATTCCAGAGCACTCACCATATGGTTTCAAGCAAGGATTTGCAGGTGCCACAGACTCCTCCTTGGTAGGCAGCTTTTGGAAGGGACAGCCATGTCATTGTGCAAACTCACACTTAGCCTTGTGTCAGCGACAACAATTACAAGTCTGGCCATTAATTCTGCAACAGACAGTGCCAGCATGACCACAGGGACCACAAGGCATGCCATGGGTGATTGTAGGCCAAGCTGGAGTAGCCTTCTTGGAGGTAGGGAGATCCTCATCATCCATGTCCTCAACAGTAGCCCAGGTGTGCTACAAATAGCCAGTCAGAAAATTCCAGTGGTGAGAAAACCAGCTGCATACCTTGGACAGAGAAGGAGAAGGTGGGATGGTGATGGACAGAGTGGCTGATGAAGACATGGGCAGGGCAACTGCAGGCTCTGCGACCACAGTGGCTAGCTCCAGAATTAAAGACAGACATAGAAACAATCCAGGAAATATGTCATATACCTGAGGTGACTCATGCTTGGGCCAGGTCAGCAAGGGCAGCAGCCTCAAGTGTCCAGTGGTCAAAAAGTGGGTTGAACTCTTGTAGGGCCTGCATGACACAATTATTGACCAGGGGTTTCAAGCCAACAGCATGCTGTAGGAGCAAGGAGCTCTCTACAGTTACAAGTCCCTCCTCTCCAATCTTTCATCCACAGGTCCCTAGTTGAGCCCAGCAATGCCCCGAACTCATAGTGTCATGCCCATGTAAGTCATGTTGGTCAAGATTCATTGGCCAAGTATGGCCTGAGCATTTAGGATTCACCTGAGTAAGTCTTCAGTTCAGATATGTGTTTTATTCAAGTTAGTAGGCATGCATGGGCAAGTCTGGCCCAGTGCTGAGCATTTAGAGTAGTTGAGTAGGTCCACCTAAGGGTCGGTAGTTGCCATCATACAGCTGTGCGTGTCAATTCACTCAGGTTGACAATTTTATTTTCGGACTGTTGTATCATGCACAGCAGGTAGCCAGCATGTTGTTTGGACAGGGGCACAGTCACCTCAGGTCCTGGACACTGTAGCTACCCTTCTTTTATTCTTTTTCATATTCCTATTTCATACAGTCTTGGGTATGCCCAGACTATAAAAACTATGTATGGACTACCTAATAGAAAGTTTTCCCCTTTGGGAGAGACCACCAGTGAGTGTCTGGGGAAGCTCAATAGTAAGTGACCACTGTAGATCTTTCGTATATTGCTTTTTGTCTCTTTTTCTGCCTGGCTGGTACTTCGTCCAGTCTGGAGGCCCCTATTTCCATGCAGTTGCACTCAGAGTCACTCAGACTCACCATATTTTGGTTGGGTTGGGCGGTCTTCACTTGGAAGGCTTAGCTCTCAGTGTTCTTCCTTGTCTAGACCACTCCCATTGAGTAGATTGAGTTGGAACCCTTTGGGATAATCACTCGCCCCTTCTTCTTTCTTTCACCCACTTGCATTAGGCTTACCCTTGGAGTAGCTGCAAGATATATTTTTGTTGTCTTACAACTCACAGAGGTCAAAGAGTCTTTTAACAGGGTCTGGATGGAATTAGAGCAAGAAATAGGCCAGATGCAAGAAGGGCACACCCTGCAGGCTTTCCATGCCTCCAGCCATATCTTCTTCTCTTCTCTTAGCTCCTCCTTATCATCCAGTGCAGATCAGGCAACCACATAAGCACGATCGTTTGCAGCCCTGAGGTCCTGGGCAGCCTTGACCTTCAGATCATTGTCATCACAAACCTGGGCAAGTGTGAGAATTTTGGCCACTGTGGACATGGAGAAGGGTGAAAGGAGAGCTGAAGAGAGATGAGGTGGAGTTGAGAGGGAGAGAATCAGCTGTGATGGGGTAGCAGGTATCATTGATCAATTTTCAACTGTGCTTAGTCAGGTCATGTGATTGACTAAGGACAGTCGTGATGTAAAGTTTCCTGTGGATGTGGGAGCAGGGAGCCCCCTACAGTGGTAAGCTGGGTTTTTATGGAATTCTAACCACTTTAGATTACTGGTAGTACTCCCTCAAGAGGAGTTAGCATCCTTGGTACATATGCAGGAAGGACAATATTAAAATCCAAGGTAATTCCAATATTCCAGTGCTACTTTTACCTTTACAGACAATGTTTCCTCTTTTAATATGGACTCAGAATATCAGCATATGTTTATTTAAAGCTCCTCCACTCTCTCTTACCTTTTTCTGGACCCAATACCTGGTTTGCATTTTATTTTTAACTAGAGCCTCTGGAATTACATGTCGGAATTCTTTCTTTACACAGGACTTTTACTTAGTCAAGATTTTTACCAAAGGCTATGTTTATTTAGCTTTATTTAGCTCTATTTAGACATTGCTTAGCCTTGCCACCCTTGTGGCAGTGGCTTCTTTTACCTACTTTACCCTTTTAAGTCTTGAGTATGCCCAGACTATAAAGCATTGTATATTGACCTGGGAATTTTATCATCAAAGAACTCAGAAGCACACCAGAAGGTGCCATGTGTACAAGGAGAGTCATCTACCCTTCAGCATTCATTTGCCCTACTGTTCCAGATCTTTTACAGGTTGAAACATTCATTTCTGTTACTTCTCAGGTCCAGAATTTGGGAAGAACAAACTTTCCCATGCTCGGGGTGCTCTCAAAACTACTCCCTCTGCCCTCAACCCCATTGGAATCCCTTGGAATGACACTCTCACCCCACCTTCTAGCAGTCCCTAGGTCACCTCCTACTGGACAGCACCACCACAAGAAAATAGTTTCTCACGACACACTGGATGCCACACACAATGTTGGTGCTGAGCAGCTGGTCGAAGGCCAGGTTACCACAGTGATCCAGGACATTCAAGCCATCCATGCAAAATGGAAGCAGGAGGCCACCAACTGTGCTCTGGCTGTGACTCAAGTCACCAGTGCCTCAGCTGCCTCTCCTGAGGTACTGGCTGAGCCCATTGTCGCAGGGCTGTCTGCCCTGCCTTGTGTGTATTTGAAGGTGTGTGCCCCATCCTCTGTTTTTTGCTTTCTCTTTTTGACTTGTTTCCAGTGCTTGCAAACACTGTCCAATGAAGAAGAAGACAAAGATGAAGGTGACGACAAAGATGATGCCACCCCCCCATCCAAAAAGCCTGCATCTCCAGTGTGTGTTGTCCATGCGCTGCCCTGTGGGTCCTGTGCTTGGGTGGGCATCACATGCTGGGGGGTCCCCAACCAGGTGTGTGACCAGTGCCATCACCAGAAGGTTTGATGTGAGTGTTTGCAGAGGCCACCCCCGAAGAAGGTTGCCCAGGGGTTGCAGAGGTCTGCTGTTGTGACCGGGAAGGCACCCATGTGCCTGGTTGGTAAGCCCTTTTCTTTCTTTCCCTCTTTCTTCAGGTCTGACTCCCTTTCTCTAGTTTTCCTCCCTCCTCGTTGTGCTCGTCCTACACCCAAGCCAATGGCACTGAAAGCCATCAAGCTTTCAGATTCCATAGAAGAAGATGACAAAGATGGCCGTGCACCACCACCACCTGTCCCTTCCACCCCCATGTCACCAGTTGCCACACCTGGGCCTTCCAACAAGATTACCTGGCTCACCATTGTGCAGCTGGAGGCATCAATCATTGACAACAAGGCCACTGTGAAGTGGATCAAGATGGAGGCCCTCGTGCTGAGGGGCCGACTCAAGCTGAAGCAGCAATGGCTTGGGGTACTGCACAAGGCTTTTGGTGGGTCATAGGTAGTTCTTGGTAGTTGTTTGTGTGCTGCAATGTGATCATCCCTGTCCACATGTGCTCATCATCTGAGTAAGCCTGTCCAAGTCCAAGTGAGCTTGTCCAAGTCAAACCAGTCCTAAGTAATGAAAAGAACAACTTCTTGTAAGAACAACAAATATCCACTAAAATGAGAGAAACTTGTGCTGAGGCACCTATGTGCAAGATACCGCTCGACTTGTCTTCTTTGAGCTTCTTCCTTTGTCTATGCTTCCTTGGCCAGTGTCCTTAGTGAACCCGGGTGACTTTTTGAGCTGAGCCTGACTTGACTGACTCAACACTCCACACACATCGCAAAGGAAAGAAAAAATATCAACCAATGTGTGCTTGACTAATGTGTGCTATCAAATGAAGATCTAAATAGAGTGTCTGTGCTTCCAGTATGTGAGAGGAGAATAGATATACTAGTGTTCTTTGTTCTTTTGAATCAGGTATCTGAGTCTTTCTTTTTTGTTGTATTTCCTTATCTCTTTATCATATTTCTAGTGACTTTGTTCTTTTTATGACGATCCAATGGCACTGAGTGAATCTCAGGATGAAACTGAGCTCACTGGTCTAATGCCCAGGGTAAAACATCTATACATATCTCATTTGGGTATCTCTGGGTATATTGTTTTCAGCTGGTGGACACTAGTCATTACTGACCATGTCCACACCACCTTCTTCTGTTTCTGGATCTTCCTCAGCTTCATAGTTGTCCAACTCGTCATCCCCTAAACTGGTTAGATCCATTACTGGAATCTGAACCTTTGTCCTTGTAAAGTGGGGTAGCAGCCAAAAGGCCACATACCACAACTTAGAGACAGCACTGTCTAACTTGGCCAGTAGATATGAACCACTGGTTGTCCTTCACAGAACTACCATTGGCCTGAGATACCTTGGTTTTGTCTTTTGGTTTAACTCTTTTTCAACCTGAGTATTTCAGACAAGTACAAGATTGCTGGGACTAAACTCAGCCAATTGGATCCAGTTCTTGAATTGCACCTCAAACTGCTTGATTGATGTAAACTGAGCATCCCAAACACACTTCCACATCACATTGATATCTTCCTGATGCTTCTGGAGCTGTGATGCTCTCCAAGTGATCAGGGCTGTTCTAGAGACTATGTCAGAATCTGGTGTGGGTACCAGAAATGAAACCAACAAGAGCTTATCAGGCTCAAGGGTTTAGCCCACTAGCTTGTAGCTTGTGGTAGTACTTAGAGGATGTTCTGATTGAGAGGACAAGAGAACTAAACTGGAGGACGTCCAGCTTAGCACTGGGGTTTATATACTACTCTACTGTTTGTACATGTTGTGGTTCTAATATAAACAAATAAGGAAATAAGAAAGTGGAACCATAGTATTGTAAATTGTCATTGGACGATAAAGAATGCTGTGTGCACAGCAGTCATAGCCTAGATAAGCATGAGTCATACTAAGTCAGATAAGAGTCATCTGACGTCATAGTTCTAGGTGAGTCCATATGATGTCATAATGAGGTCATAGTCTAGACCTGCTTAGTCAGCATAGATTGTTCTAGAATAAGATTAGTCATAAAGCATAGCCTTCCTATGCACAGCATGGAAGTGAATGAAAATGGAAAAGAAACTGTGCATAGTCTTCATTTACTTAAGTCCTTTATGTTGCGGCTGCAACAAGAAATGTTGCTTCAGTGAGATCAAAAGAAAAAAGCAGCTCAATGCCATGTACCATGAAATAGGGTGACAGACTGGTCAACTTGAGTATGGTCACCTGCTCAGCCCACAATACTGAGGGAGTGACTACTGGCCAGCAAACCTCCCCTCCCTGGGAACTTTTAATAATGGCCTCCCGAACATCAAAATGACACTGTTCGACCACCCCATTTGCCTGGGAGTTGTATGGGGAAATCCATATGTGCTGGATGCCATACCTATCTGCCAATAGATCTAGAGCTTGTAAAAATGTGGGACCATTGTCAGTAACTAACTTGGCAACAGCACCCCAACAACATAGAATATCCTTGAAAATAAAAGTAGCCAAACCCACTGCCTTCTCAGAGCGAAGCATACACCATTCTGGGTAAGCTGAGAATGTGAATCTTGCCTGAACCATATACTAAAAGCTGCCTGAAGGTGGCACCACCATCATATTAATGTGCACCTTGTGAAACAAACCCCCAATGACTGGTACAGTTAGTAGGATGTGCATCTTCTGTGTCTGCCAGGTCTGGCATTCATGACATGTATGAATATACCATTTGATGTCATCAACCAATATTGGCCATGTTTGGACTGAGAAGACACCCTTGTGCCCTAGGTCATCATGAGCCTCTCTGATCAGTCCGAGCCAACACTCGCTTGGCACCACCAACTGATGCCAGCCATGTGGTTCTTGCCAGTAGAGCGAGTTGTCAAGTACAAAGAACCTGGTCGCTGAATTGATAAAAGCTGGGTAGTCATAATCTGCAATGTCAGCAGGGTATATGTGGGTAGTCAAAAACTCGTGAATTCATGTGACATGAGCCTCCTTGGCAAGTGCCTTTGGAGATTGGGGAATAACCAGATCTGAGGTTTCAGGTTGTGCAACTGAGGCATCTTTGGCCAGGCCTGAAATTGAATGAGCCAAAATAGCAATCGGGGAACAATGGATATGTGAACATGAACATCAAGAGGCATGAACCAAATGATTGGGTAAAGGAATATGGTCATTAAGCAGACAGCCCGAGAATGAATATGCATTGTCGGGCCAATCCTTGACATCATCGGATTTGGGCAGATTCTTGCCTGAGAGCAGTCAATGAGAAAGACCATCTGCACCTGTATGGTGGGTAGTTGGTTTGTGAACAAGACAAAATGAAAATAAAGGATGCCAGTGATCCATCAGTTGATGGTCACATTAGGCTGAAGATTGGAATTGTTGATCATACCTTTCACATACTTCACATCTACTTCAACCATGAGGTTTACAACCCCAAAGATAAAGATCTGAACTGCTCACAGGGTGTAAAACAAGCCATACAGCTTGAGCTTTGCCTGCAAGTATCGGCTCTCGACCTTGGTCAGGCTTATAGAGTCAAACTGGCTCAGGTATTGTTTTCCATCTTCTCCTTCTTGCGAGAGAATGAAGCCTACAGCAATGACCAAAGTGTCAACCACTAAAATGACTTTGTGCCTGGATTTGTAGTCCAAGCAGCACAAAGCCAGTGAGCAACAAATGGCATCTTTAAGAGACTGCATTACCACCTGCTGAGGCCCACCCCATTTGAAGGGTATGTTCTTTCAAGTCAAATTGACCAGTGGCCGAGTGATGGAAGCAAAATCTTTGATAAAAATGCAAAGGACACCACACACACCTAAGAACCCTCAGACCTGCGTCAAATTGGCACAGTCTGGCCAATCCTGTATCTTCTGCATCTTTGCCTCATGTGGCACCCAACCCTTGGCCGTGCACTTGTGACTGACTATGGTCACATCAGGTGTGGTGAGTATGAATTTCTTTGCCAACACAGTAGCATCAACATTCAATGTATGACCTGTAAATGCTCCCAAATGAAGCAGCAGATACACAGGTTGTCCTTGGTTGTCTTGTATGAGGCATCCAGATGCTGATATCAGGTGGAGACTGATTCAACTGATAGGTCATCAATAAATGCATACATGAATCAGGGGATTTCATCCTGTAAAATGAACACCATATCAGCTTGGTATATCTGTACTACATTCATGTAGCCCATTGGCACAGTAGTAAGCCAGTGTGGCCCCATAGGACTATTGAATGTCATCAAGTATTGGGAATCAGGGTGTAGGGGGCATTGATTGTAGCCTGCAAAGGATTCTGCAAAATGTTCAATGAAGGGGGGATGGTGACCACATTGAGTGGCTGCAGGTTGTGGACAAGCTGAAGCAACTTCCCATCCTGCTTCAGCATGCAGAACCATCGGGACTGGTAGGCAGCAGTTGAGGGCTCATATACATCCAACATAATGTGGTCCTTCATAATCTGAATAGTGTTGGCCCATATAGACAGAGGAACTGGTATGTTTTTGAGCACCCAAGGAGTGTGCAAGATGGTCAGGATCTTGACCACTGGAAAGTACTTCTCATCCAACCAGCCTCACTTGGTAAGCATCCAAGCAATGGTGTCCTTGTGCTCCCTAACCAACCAATGGACCAACTTTACTTCTTCTGGCCATAACCAGTTCATGGGATTGAGATCTAAATTGTCAGTGCATTCCTGGGTAAAATGAGTGCCCAGAACAAAATCAGGGGGAAAGTTGGGTAAAGGCTTTAACCTGGCCAATGGATTGCTTGGCAGAGTTCATATGATACAATACTCCTCTTCTACAAGCACCACTACTGGTCAGATCTTTTTAGCCATGGGTTTGTAAACTAGTGAATGTGAGACCATGTCATAAGAATAAATGCTTGTTAATGCCTCGATGGCATCCGAATTGAACATAGACTGAGTAGATGAGAGAAATGTATAGTCCAACGAAGGAGAAATTGGCCCAATTGAAAGGGGTGGTAACCAAGTGTAAGTAAGAACCAAATGCGATAAGGAACCAAGATGAATATTTGAACCAGGTATACAAGAATAGAGGATAGACTCTCCCCTGCCATTAGGTGGATCATCAATATCTAAAAACCCTGCTTGAAGATGGCTCGATGGCTGTTACACTGCTTTCGTTCATGGCAGCACAGGCAACCCTCAGCCCACAATCAGGTTGGCAGTGTATACTGCTTCCTGGTGTTCAGGTTGTGAAGCATGATCATCTGTGAACCATCCAGAAAGTCTTCCATGTTAGCACTCATTAAACAATGGAAAGAATGACTGAGTAATAAATTGAAGTTGGCCTTTGCCAGTATCTGTACCTGTACCATGACTTCACCAGTGCCAAGGTCGATCACCAGGTTTTCTAAGACTCCTATAGTAGAGTCAACTGTAGTGTTCACTGACAACATCTTCATAGTGTGATTGGACCACAATAGTAGCCTGAGTCTTTCCCAGATGCACTTTGGCATCGTGATGATCTCTGAGCCCAAATCCAGTATGGCCATTACTGGCTGGCCAGACTTGCCAACTGTTGCCTCGATAGCCTGAAGAGGTACACTGTAGTGCATAATGATCTCACCATCCTCATTGTGAGCAATACAGTCTCCATATACTTGTTCTATAGCTCCTCAGTCCTTCACTGAGAGTTCATTGACCTGTGCTAGGTTAGCCAATGCAAAGTTACTCTTTTAACCATTGTAAGATCCCTGAGCTGCTTGCAAAACTCAGGTGCAACTGTAAACAGATCCTTTACAGGGGCTGGGATGGTCATGCCTAGAACTTTATCCAGCACCCTTTTTGGTGCCAATTCATCTTCTAAGTGAAATGAGTACTTGTATTGGCTTGTTGGTGGTGTGTTTTGGAAACCTTGGTTGACTTGAGGAGGTGCATCACCCAAGGTACAAGCAGGGATAGTATTAGGTGTCATCTGCTGTGGAACATGCTGTGGGGGAGCCAATGATGAAGCAGAGGCCGAGCCTGAGGCACCTGAGTTGCTTGAATAGCCAGCAAGACTAGTTCTTCAACAACCGGTGCTGACCAAGTTTCAGGTTTCTTGCATGGTGATACCTGTACACTATCAAACTGATGTTTCCCTTTATCCTTCACCACCTTGTCTGCCTGGAACAGTGCCCATGGCTGTGCTAAGTATGGCTGGAACTCCTCACTTGACATCCCAAGCATTGGTTCTTCTTCATCCCACGACTTGGCTGATGTGAACACCTCCACCTCTATCTCCAAAATGGCCAGTGTGTCTCAGTATGCAGTTGCTAGCAAGCCTGTGGTCATATGAGGCGGTGCATCCTGTCCCTTGTGGGGAGTCAGCATTGTCTGGGCCAACTGCCTCATTACGATAACATGGTCTACACCTTCTTTTATGGAACTGGTAGCTGATAGTTGAGGGATCAATGATCTGTTCAGCATACATAAGTGACCATCCAAGGTCTTGATTACTTTCCCCATATTCAAATATTCCATACCTGTCAGGCACATCTGTGCAAAGTGATCAGTACCTGCATAGAACCTACAAATAAGAGGCTGCCAAGTAGTCATGTTCACCTCAGCTTTCATCACCAATGTGGAAGAGTATGTCAGTCTCTGTGGATAGGAAGGAGAAGGTGTTAGTGTCAGTGTTGAGTGGGGGAGAAGATCTACTGCCACCAGTGCTGGATGCAGCACCAAGCCAGTGAGTAGAAACCCTGCCACTTCAATGACATCATCCATCAGGTAAGCACCCTCCATATGGATTTCAGGCTTTGTAATCATCAACTGCTGTTTGATGCAGCCATGTATCTCATCAGGAAACCCTTCTAAGAAGACTAGGTTGCATTTTATTCGACCAAGCTGGTCACTAGCTGTTAGTGCCATCACTACTTTCCTAAACTTCCTGATGTATTTGCCCAGTTTGTCAGGGGTGCACAGGGTCTTCTGGCAATAATCCTCTATCAGATAACCCATGTCGGCTCAACTATAATGGTTAGTAGTAACACAACCCAGATACAACTTTTTAACGGCTTCAACGAATACATCCCAATCTGGGGGTGCCACTGAGTACTTGGGCAGCATTTCCCAAACTTTGGCTTCTTTGAGATTGGCATACCGAGCTGCTGCCTTGATCTGTGCACTGGCATCTAGACCGGCTGCATCAGCAAGCTGCTCAATGTCTTCAAAATACTATGGCAGCAGTATTGGTGTCTTCCCATTGAATTGGGGTGCATGGGGTGTGTTGCACAAGGGTATCCAGAATCCTTGTGCTTGGTTTGCCATTGGTATCTGTAATGGGTTAGGGATCAGTAATAGGTTGAAGGGAAAAACTGGGGATATCAGGGAAAGTGACTGAAAACTAGAGTCAACCAGGTCTGTATAAAGTCAGATCAGGTACTTGAAACGATCAAAAAGAAATGCAAGGGATGGTGAGGAAGAAGCCTCTGAAGGGTTACCTGTGTAAAGTGATGTAAGTGGGTATGAAGGCTCAGAAGAAGAGCTGGCCAAACTATCAGGTAAGGTAATAGCACAAGAGAAAAGAGGAGATAATGGAGATAATGGAGATTTGAAATGCAATTGATTTGGTGTAAGTCAACAAATATGATATCTTGCAGCTACTCCAAGGGAGAACCTAATGCAAGTGGGTGAAAGAAAAAAGGGGCAAGTGATCATCCCAAAGGGTTCCAACTGGATCAGAACAGAAGGGAGTTGTTTGACAAGGGAACTGGCTAAGAACTAAGTCCTCTGAGTGAGGACTGTCCACCCAAATGAAAAGAAGGTGAGTCCAAGTGACTCTGAGTGCAACTGCATGGAAATAGGGGCCTCTGGACTGGACAAAGTACCGGCTGGGCACAGAGAAAGATAGAAAACAATATATGAAAGACCTACTGTGGTCACTTACTGTTGAGCTTCCCCAGACACTCACTGGTGGTCTCTTCCAAAGGGGGAAAACTTTTCATTAGATAGTCCA
>JBBPTY010000272.1:0-22051 GCA_038094335.1 Tylopilus aff. striatulus | reverse complement strand
TACTATGACTGACCTTCCAAGTAGGCCTACATGCACTTCCTTCTCGGAAGTCTGGACATGGATCATCACCGGTATGAAAGCGCGGTACAGTGTTTCCAGAGGGCGCAAGTACAAATGCGAAGCTGCCCGAATAGATCTCTCTCTCTGATTTCGCTGGTCAGTGCTTTGATTCATAAGTTGCGTCTTGGAAGCACTTACTATCTGGTATAGATAACTGGATGGAATTTCGATGGTCTCGACGTCCTGGTTGAACAACGTCTTTGCGAGGCCTTTTATATGGCGGGTCATACCTTGGATGCGGTTGAGCATTTAAACGAAATGAAGACGAAGTTAGGAGACAAAACCAGCGGTCTTCGAGAATGGATGCTTGGCAGGTAGTAGTCGCTTATGCAGCGCGTTGCGACTGATATGTCAGTCCTACTAGCCTTCATTGAGCGCTGCTCTGGCGCTCTCAGCCATCTTGGGGATACAGCGGCGCATAACCAAGAACACGATCGGGCCATCGCTCACTATACAGCTGCGCTATCTCTTAAACCCCGCTCGCCACAAGATGTTTTTCTCAAACGGAGCAAAATATTTATCACAGCCGGGTCGTGGGCACGCGCCCTTGACGACGCAAATCAGGTACCATTTTACCTTTTTCTTGGGCCTTAATCTTCAAGAGCTCATGCATCGTCACCAGGTGATAACCCTCGATCCGTCGTCGCCATGGGGTTACGAGACGAAGCACGCAGCTCTGCACGGCAAAGGAAGTTATCTGGATGCAGTTATCGCATTTGAGGGCATGCTCTCCAGAATGGAACAATCCCCAGATTCAGACATACGTCGTGAGTCGTCTACTCGATCATCGTGAGTGTATTTATATCTTATCTCTCTACAGGACTCCGCCACGGTTATACAACCCCATCAGAAATACGAAAAAGCATCCGCAAGGTTGCCTATCGCACTCTACGGCATTCGCCACACGTGCTCATTGACACAAGTACTGGGCGTCTCTGCGATAGAGCCAATCGGGCATCTGCATTTACATCCCTGCCCATCTTTAATGAACTCGTATCATCGATGACGATGCACATTGATCGAGCTCGCATCAAGCGCGAAGTACGGCAGTATTTCCGATATGCGATGATATCGCATACATGGGAAGCGAACGAACCGCTGTACCACCAGTCCATTGCGGTGTACAAACTGGATCGGTCTCCGACTCATGTGAAACTACAAACGTTCTGCAAGATAGTTCGCGACTTTGGGTACCACTGGGCGTGGAGTGATACTTGCTGTATCAATAGATTAGATGACCTCGCGTTTCAAGAAGCCTTGGTAGCCATGTTCGAGTGGTACCGAGGCGCTGCGTTGGTGATAGTTTTCGTCCGTGGTGTCCATACCAATTCGCAACGTGGTGCTCTTGCTAGGAGCATATGGAACACTTGTGCCTGGACGCTACAGGAGTACATCGCGGCTCCGGTCGTCCGATTCTACACAGAAGACTGGACTCCTTATCTCAATTTACAGGTGTCAAACCACAAAGAGGCGGAGGAGGTTATTTTGGAGATGGCAGAAGCTACTGGAGTATCTTCACGGCGATTGTCGTCACTTCGCCCTGGTCTGTCTGACATTCGGGAGAAGTTATATATCGCGTCGACCCGGAAGACAATGTATATGGAAGATGCTGCGTATTCGCTGCTGGGCATTCTATCGGTTGCTGACTTCCCCATAATATATGGCGAACGAGAGAGTGCACTGGGACGTTTGCTGTCGCAAGTCCTCTCGATGTCCGGGGATACCGGTATCCTTGCATGGACCGGAGAATCGAGCAGTTTCAACAGCTGCCTTCCAGCAAACATCACCGCCTACAACGAACCCGCGACAACACTCCTTCCAGAACTCCTTCCGGAATCAAAGACGAAAAGCCTTATTTCCGCATCGCACCCGTCGCTCGACCTGAATACAGCGCTAACTCTGTATGACCGTCTCAATGAGCTTCCTTCTCCTGTCTTCATCGCGACTCGGATGAAACTCCCATGCATCGCCTTTCCCCTTCCACCTCTCTCATCTTCCCGGACACGAGTTAGTCATGTTTACCATGCCAAGACAGCCGCCTTTGGGATGGTGGAAATCAGGACAAGACAAGACATTCCTTGGAGGCAAAATCTGTATCTTCTCCATCCTTGGCTGGATGCAATCCTCGGGCGAGAAAGAAAGCAGAGTGGGGGCAACGTTGTGTCGCCGGACTCCGATGAAGAAGAGAACTCAGCCGGGGAGATCGACGAGCTGCAAGATTCTGCACCGGTGCCTGTCTCGAAGCTGTCATCCTATCCCGCACCTTTGGGTACGGTTGGACATTTGGACAAAGAAGCACAGGCACGCCAGTTCGTTGCCCGCCTTCGAGAGCCATTTGGGGCGCTGCTGGTCACGCAGACTTCCGAGCCATCGGAGACCTACAGGCGTATAGCAGCCGACAGCTCGATTAGCGTGCAAATTCGGGAGGATGTCTCACTTGATGACATTCTAGACAACGTTCGTGTGCTCGACATTCTGTAACATATTGAGTGGTATTTTTGTCTACTTGACCGGTGTGGTGATTGGGTTCCGTCTCGGTGTTTTGCTTGAGTGTGGTCGGAAGGAAAAGAACTTAATACAAGTGGAGACGTCCCCCGATGGCAACAGTAGCAATGGTGAGACGAGATGTGCGGCCGGGCAGCTACAACAGTGTATTGGATTTTTAGGTCCCGTTTTCGTTGCATTTGGTTCGCCCGGCTAACTTACAGTCAAGGTTTGCACACAAGTAGCGGCTTCGCACCATAGAAAAACCACCAAGGTAGGGGCTTAGAGCTTATATAAGCACACCCACCCCGAGTGGTGGCGCCACATACAGCAAACCTTTTCTACCTAAGCTCCCATTTATGTAGAAAAGGTCGACCATGGATTCTGGAGGTACCGTGTATATTTTGTGGCCACACAAACAAGGCTAACGAGGGACTCATAAGCCTCAAGTTATCTAAACCAAGTGATCGTCGTTGACCGCGAAGCGCAGGAGTACTGCCCACCAGTCCAACGCAACCGACCTGTGACGTTGTTTTCATTTGCAATACCAAATCATAATGATTACAAACAATTTGGGGCGACTGAGGACGTCGATAAAGCCATCATCTCCGGTCGTACAGTCCTTGCCATCGCTCGCAAGGCAAACCCTCATAGTTATGCCACGTCCCTGAACAACCTGGCAAACTGTCTCTTCGCTCGGTACATATATCTCGGCGTCTTGCGAGACCTCGATGAAGTAGTTGCCCTGGACAGAGAAGCACTGGACTTGCGACCTCTGGGGCACCCCAACCGCTCCTCTTCGCTGAACAACCTCGCAGTTGATTTGTCTACTCGATACAAGCAGCTTGGGATGCTACAGGATCTCCGTGAGGCTATTACCCTCGCGCGAGAAGTCCTAGACCTTCGTCCGAAAGGACACCACGACCGCTCCTCCGCCTTGAACAACCTCGCAGTTCATCTGCTGCAACTCAGGGGCTCGCAGGACATCGACGAAGCAATAATCCTTGGGCGAGAAGCAATCGGCCTTCGCACAACAGGAGCACTTCACCGGTTTTCTCCAGTGAACAACCTCGCAGTTTATCTGTCTACTCGCTACCGGGAGCTTGGAACATTGCGTGATCTCGATGAGGCCACTGTCCTTGGGCGAGAGGCACTCGACCTTTGTCTGAAAGAACAACTCGATCGCTCCTCCTCATTGAATCACCTGACACTGTATTTGCTCACCCGATACCAGCGCCTCGGGACCTTGCAGGACCTCGACGAAGTCATTGTATGCGGACGGGATTCACTCGACCTTTGTCCGCGAGGACACCCCAATCGCTCCTCATCACTGGACAACCTCGCACTTTACCTGTCCACTCGATACAAGGAACTCGGGGCCTTGCAAGACCTCGACGAGGTAATTGTCCTCGGACGAGAAGTACTCAACCTTCGTCCGGAAGGACACCCAATGCACGCATACTCTCTAGACAACCTTGCACGAAATCTGACCACTCGTTTCCATCGATGTGAAGCTATATATGACATCCAGGAGGCGATTTCGCTCGCAAAAGAGGCGCTCAGCATTCGTCCAAAAGGACACCCTGATCACCCCCTCTCTTTGAACATCCTCGCATCCTGCCTGACAGCCCGATTCAAGCAACTCGGGACGTTGCAAGACCTTGACAAAGCAATTATGCTTGGGAGAGAAGCACTGGACGTCTCTCCAAATGGACACCCCCACCGCCTCTGTTCTTTAGACTGTCTCACCCGGAGCTTGTCTGCTCGATACAAGAAGCTGGGAAACATGCAGGACCTCGAGGGCGTACTCGTACTTGTGAGAGAAGCACTCGACCTACGTCCAACAAGCCACCCAAAGCGTCTCTGTTCATTGCATGTCCTCGTAAGGCATCTGTCTACTAGGTGCAAGCAGTCCAGGTATTTTCAGGACCTTAAGGAGGCGATTGTACTCGAGCAAGAGGCACTTGGCCTTCGTCGGGAAGCACATTCCAGTTTGGACGTCGCGTATCAGTCCGGTCGATACGATCTGTTTGGGGCCTTGCAGGATCGCGACGAGACGATTCTTCTCGCACGAGAAGCGTTTGATCTTCCCTCCACACGAGATGTGCTTCTTGAACGGAGCAAGGCGTTTCTGGAAGCGGAGTTGTGGAAAGAGGCGCTTGACGACGCAAATCAGGTACTTTATGTTTGCTCCGAGATCGATCGTGTTAAGTAATGTACCGTTGCCAGGTTATCATGCTTGATCCATCGGTGCCATGGGGCTACGAATTGAAGCACGCCGCTTTGCACGAGAAAGGGGACTACTCTGATGCGTTTGTTGCATTTGAGGCCATGCTCTCCAGAGTGGAACAGTCCCCAGATCCAGACATTCGTGGTAAGTCTTCCGCTCGATCGTCATGTAACTAATGTATTCATTCACTTCAAATAGAACTTCGTCATCGATATGTCAATGCGACTTCCGAAATACAAAGGGTAATAGAGCAGACCGTCCGCCATCTGCCACGTGTGCTCATCGACACCGACACTGGTTATCTCCGAGACAAAACGCAGCAAGCGGTCGCATTCAAAGAACACGCTATATACGATAAACTGCGATCCTCGATCACCACTGAACTCGACCATGAGCGAATCCGAATGGAAGTGAAGAAATTCTACAATTATGTCATGTTTTCGCACAAATGGCAGGCCCATGAGCCAATATTCCAGGAGGTCGAGAATAGTTCGGTTTTCGAGCTCCCGTCTTCGCTCACTTTCAGCAAGCTTCAAAACTTCTGCCGGCTTGTGCAGACTCTCAGCTTCAAGTGGGCATGGAGTGACACCTGTTGTATAAACCAGCTCAACAGAGGTGTCCTGCAAGAATCATCTGTTTCCATGTTCAAATGGTACCGTGGTTCATCCCTCACCATCATCCACCTCCTCGGCGTCTTTTCGGAGTCGCAGGAAATAGGTTGTCTCTCACGGAGTATCTGGAACACGCGTGGATGGACATACCAAGAATATCTGGCATCCGGGGTCGTCCAGTTCTACACGGAGGACTGGAAGCCCTATCTCGGACTGGATATGTTCAATCACAAAGAATCACCCATAATCTTGTCGGAAATGAAGCAGGTGATGGACTTGAGCCAGGATCAGTTAGAAACACTTCGACCAGGGCTGGACAGAGCACGCGAGAAGCTGTATCTCGTATCGAGACGTCAAACGACTCGAGAAGAAGATATGGCTTACTGCCTCTTCGGCATCTTCAATGTCGCACTCCCGATCATTTATGGCGAGGGTGATCAGGCGGTCGGTCGCCTCTTGGAACACATTTTGACGCGCTCGGATAACGTCACACTCCTCGCATGGACTGGTCGTCCAGGAAGTCACCACAGCTACCTCCCTGCTGAGTTCAGTGTCTATGACCAAATCGTTCCACCACACATTCAAACGGCAATGGCGACCACGGATATGGAGAGGTTGGTCCAGATGGTGCACAGATCCCTCCCAAGTCTCTCACAAGCCGTGGAAATGTATGACCAGTGCTGGGAGCTTCCCCCCTTGCAGCTGATTTCTGGTCGACTCCGACTCTCCGGTATTGTGTTCCCCCTTGCAGACCTCGTCCGTGTCAACGTCACATCCAATCTCGCAACTTACCGTGGGATGTCGCCGATGCTTGGAGATGTAGAGATCGAGACTCGGGACGAGTTGTCTGATCTGGGCGGGTTCCTTTTCCACCCCTGGATCAGCCCTCTCCTCGACTTGGACTTTGCTCGCAGAAAGCCCTTGTTCGATCGTGAGACGCGTGCACTCCGGCTCGTCGTTCGTCTCAAACAACCATTTGGTGCCCTGCTACTTACGCCGGTGTCGCGTTCGCAATACAGACGTGTGGCCACGGATAGTTTGATCATGGTGCGGGTTCGGGAGAACACATCGTTGGGTGATTTGATGGGTGGCATAAGTACTGTAGAGATTCAGTAGATTTTACAATACAATGAATTCCAGTGTCCCTGGCTATGTAAACAGTTGAAATTCACTCTGCCGTGAGTTTGATAGACTGCCCAGGACCTTGCATGACAAGCTGTTCTAAACATGAACAACGGGATAGATCTTGGCTCCTGGCTCATTCTTCTTCAAACAAGCGTGCGGCTTCCTGTAGCCTGTGAGTGTCAAGCCCACAGGGGCGTGTTACCATCATCATCATCGCTAACCGCGCTTGTTCCAAACACCTCGACGTGTCTCACCGCTAGTCGATCGAAGATAGCTCATCGGCAGTCTTCCATTCTCCCACACCACGCTGACAATTCGCTATTCCTTCCAAGATCTCTCGAAACAGTTGCATTTGCCTAGACCACACGAAGTCATATTCTCAGGGCATCACTGACAACAATGTCAATTGGGGGCTCGACCTCTGGCCGTTCTCGTACCAGTCGACTCGGATGTTCCCGGACAGTTTAGAAAGGTCGATCAAGTCACCGCAGGGCACTAGACAAAGCCAAGATCGACTAAGTCGCAACGACTCCACCACCAGGTATATGTATTGAGCGTGAGTATATAAATGCAGCGCAGGGGTTATACGAGGGGGGGGACCGTGCCACGGCACTAGTACAAAGTGTATTCTGTATGAAATGAATAACACGACTACAACCAGGCCCTCCGAGCCAGTTTTCATGTGCGTAGACACCACTTTGAACGACGATCCGCTTCATGATCGTCGGCTCCGGTGCTAACCAAATGGCACGTCAGTGAAGTCAAGTCAGGATGATAGAACCACATACGTTTCATTAGCCCTTCGACATTGACCTTGCCTCCATGACAGCACTCACCGCCGCCCGATCGAAATCGCCCTCGCCGTCATAAACCCCTCCACGAACGGGATACACGGCCCGCGCACCTTGGCGAACGCCTAAAACGAGAGGAACGTCCTCTTGGGCGCCTCCAACATCGCCAGAATGTGCTCGATCACCTCGAAATACTTTTCGGGCTCCTGGCCTGACTTGAACTTGATAAAGTAGATGAACGCGGCGCTGATGTCCGCTTTGACACAGTCGGTCGCTGCGGAGAGATAGAGCTTCGGGAATTGGCGAGCGCAGTGAGATACGTAACCAAGAATGCGTCGAGGTGCTCGTCCAACAACTCAAACAAGAGAGGCTTCATGAATGGCTGGTTGGACGTGTAGACCTTCATCGCCACCATTATTTTCTCGATCATCCTGTTGTACGCACCACCTAAAACGACTGCTTCGTTGCCGGCATGAGACAGTGAAAGATGATGTTCACAAACGTCTGAATACATTTCCTCGTGACGTCCCAGTTGCCATCGATCGTACCGTTGAGCTTCTCCATGATCGGGGCGCGGTATTTTTCGAACACGAGCGGTCGAACTTGGTCGGGAATGCCTCGGTACTGTCAGTCGACTTGATCTGGTCGTTGGCGAGACAGTACCCGGGGCCGGCGACGATCTCTTCCGGTTTCTCGACCCGCTTTTTGAACTCGCTGTTGACGACCTTGGTACACTGATCATGGGTCCTGTGCATGACGCGGCTGATTTCTACCACGATGCGCGCAAGAATAGCCCCTGGCCTGCTCACTATCGCCGCTTCAACTCGCTGGTCGACCATCTGGAAGAAGGTGACAGCACCCTGTGGACCATACAGCCTGTCGCTGTCTACCTTGGGCTGCATCGCCCATATCGTGAATTCTTGGATTTTGGTCTTGATAAAGTTGGAAGACCGCTCGTCTAGCTTTCGGATGATGAGCCACATCATTGAGGAGGGCCAGGTCGATGAACTCGCGAGGGATGTTGAATTCTTTCACGTTTTTCCTGTATTCCTTGAGCCAAGCGTGGAGGCGGAGGATACTCGTCTCGGGTTCGGAAACGGCAAAGCGTTGGAGCAACCTGTCGAGGCTTTTGTGGAACTCCTTGACGTAGAGCGTGTACACGTTGTAACTAGGTGGGGGGCAGGGAATAACACTGCTCCCAACGCGGATAAGGTATTGATATATACACCCGAGGTTGTCCAAGAACGTGCCTGGATCTCACCGGTACCGTTCGTAGCTGGTGTGAAAGCTGGCGAAGATAGTGTCCAAAATGGGTCACGTGATATTGAGTGGGCGTTGGCTTGCATCGATCTATTTTGGCAACTCTTTGGATGATGGAGAGAGGCAGGAGGGCGAGCTGCCCCAGACGATGCCTACGAGGCTAAGGGATTCACTGACTCTCGCTACGGCATGCTACAACTTTACCACCAACTGCGGGGACTCCATCCGCTGCCCAAGGACCCCTGCCACCGTTGATGAGGATCTTGCCTCGACGCCTGGCTCAGGCCTGGGTAAAACGGTCAGGGTAGAATATGCTCAATGAGACCCTCTGTAAACACATCATTTCGTCCTCTCGCCCTTCAAACTCTGCAACCTTGACCAACTTTATGACGACGTCCGGATACCCCGCACGCACGAGGGGAAGGATGTTCCGCGGGAGAGCCGTGAGGTAGGACTCAAAGTTGACAATCGATTGTGATAATCACTCGAACGTGTGGGATAGTCTGGGCGCGGGGTCGCTGAGGCTTGCTTGGCCTGGTGCATGGTCTGATTGCAGAACGCCTCCAGATGGTTGATCAGGGGGTGGAAGTGTAGCAGGTTGGGGGCGAGGCCGAGGCGTGTTGAGTTCAACGGTGTTCTTCGTCTTCTTCCCGGACGGAAACAACGCGCAGGACGAGGGGGCAGTGTTTTCAGTGGCTGCAGTCGAGCGTGATCAGCTGTACAATCACCCGTGGTTGAGGCACTTACTGCTGTGTACGGGGTTCAATTCTTGACCTGGAACGACACGACCGCAACCAAGTTCCCTCCGCTGTCCGAAAATGTGAGCGACGATAGAGTGGCCAAGTAGAAATTGACCTTGATGCGCCGCCAACGGCGATCTTTTGCACGTTCACATTGAGGTCACTAGTGCCATTGCGATAAATCCACTGGAGGGCATTGACAGTATCGGGCCTGTCGGTGACAGGTGCATGGCTATCGCCCGTTCAAGTTGGCGGGGAAAGCCGGTTGGTAGTTGAGGCATAGGATGAGATACCTGTTTTCAAATGGGTGTGAGTGGTCATGAAGAGCCACGTACGCAGAGGGGAGGTACGTGACATTGCATCGACTATGGGGCAAAAGATGCCTATGAATTCAAGCTACAGAATGTCCATCCTCCGGGGCATTCGTGCGGAGGGGGTATATCTACCATCATCAAAGAAGGACAGGCGAGTCTTGAGACAAGGAGATGCCCTCGGGGCCGTATATGTAGATCTTGCAGCAGTCGAGGGCGATGTTGTGGATGGCGCAGATTCGGATGCCAGGTGAACTTCCGGGTACAATGGCATGTGGGTATGGAAGGGTATGGGAGGATGATGAGGGTAGCATGGTTGTCACAATTGTGGAAGTTGAATCTCAACAAAACTGCAAAGAAGAGTGGGCTAGTCGAGTAGACAGGGCCAAAGCCAAAAAGCCACAAGAGTTAAGAATTATGCAATACCTCATCATGCATTATGAGAATGTTGACTATAGTACAACCCCCCTGATGCAGTGTGTGACTAACTACCTGCATCAGGAAATTGGTGAAGTGATGATATACCTAGATATTGATTATATATGTATAAAACTTTGTACCAGTATAAAAAGTAAGTATCCAGCCACCATTGGCATGAAAATATATGATTCTTAGCTAGTTTATTTTTCATTTTTAAGGTGGTGCTACCTTTACCTAGGAATATCATTGAATACCATCTCTTCACCAATTTCCTGATGTGTATTATCCATCTGACAATAGTGCAATACATCTAATATGTACTTGTACTATGCCATATGGTACCTTTGCCAGCCACGCAACTTCGCCAGTCACAGAAATGTCACGAAGAGTCACATTAGGTCACACAAGCCGAGTCTACACTCCACTCGGCACCACCCAGCGAGTGTATGTTAGGCTTTATTAGCAGCGTGTAACTGGATCTTAGGGAAGTTATCATAGTTGTCAGTTTTCGACGGTGTGTATAATGATATACGCCATCATTCACCTAAAAATGGGGCCTGTTGCTGCAGATGCATTGGGGTAGACACCACTGGCAATGCCATCCAGCACTACCTGTATTCACTGCTGGTATGTTGGGTCAGAAGCTGCCCACTGCTTCCCACATTGTTTGCTGCTGCTTCGACCATTCGACCTGGAGCAGCATGACCGACAGCACCATCCCCCTCAATTGACCGAGGGACTGTGGATAGACTTCCCATGCATTCTCCAATACATGTACTAAGAACTTCAGACTCAGATTCGGCGCCACTCGGCAGGCGACACTGGAGTGATGAAGATGCGTGACAATGGCCTTTCCACAATTTCACTTATTTCTAGTCCAAATTACTTCGTTCAAGTTCATAGTACTCTAGGATATCTTACAGACATGATATATGTGTGTGGACAACAAAAATGTTGAGCAGAAGGTGAAAGTGGCGAAGTTGTGTGGCTGGCGAAGGTACTGTATGGCATAGTATAATAGGCCCTGGCCTAGGCCAGGCCCACACTCAGGGCCTGGCTTGAGATTTTTTCCAGGCCAGGCCCTTAACATCACTATATGTGGAGGGAATGGGGGGTGGACATGTTGAATTAGAATCATCTGCTGTGATACTGCTTACATAAGAACAATACAGCACCTAGCCTATTCTATAGACCTGTTATATCATTGCATCCTGTCCATTATCACAGATCAAGTTCTACAGCTGTGCTCGTGCCTCGCATGGCCTCATCAGTAATTTTGACATTCCCTTATCCAGACTTGGCACCCTTGGGGTGGGCTTATTGTGTCTTAGACCAGGTACCAAGTGGAAAAAGTGCCATAAAAGGGAAAAAGTGATGTAAAAGGGTGGATAAGGACACAAGCAAATTACTGATAGACCAGCACCCTAGCTGTCCTCCTTTTTCTCGCTGCCTCACCATGGCTGGAACTGCTGTGAACAGTGATTGCCATAAGTTGCTGTCCAAGACCCTGACTATGAGCTATAATGCTGTAAAAACTGTTGTGTAACCCACTTCCCACTCTCACCACCAGTAGACCGCTCACACTTGAGATGTCTAGTTCTCCCCAGGATGTGTACGCTCGACTGTTGTCATCTCCTCGTGGCTACCCACTGTGGACTCCAGAACCCAGCAACGAGTTACTGATTCAACGCAGCGACGGCCTCAAAATTGGTGACGTCGGTGTCATTCTTGAAGATGGGGGCTTTGATGTCTTCTTCAATATATGTCTACCCCCGGATCATCCTTTTCATGCTCGCCACGGCGTCCCCGATGGTTTTACCTTCATCCACCCAAATCAACTAGAGATAAGAACCCTTGAGAATGCGGAGTATGCTGGCCGTGTCATCTCGACTCCTTCCGTGAGACAAATTGGCACAGCTGATCCGTCAAACGACTCCCCACAGAAGTACGTCTTTTTCGGCATCAAGAGAGAGCGACCTCCTCCGATTACTTACACTAACATCAATCAGTGGCGAACCAAGCGTCCAAGATTATAGATTCAGCCTATCTTCTAATGAAGGCGCACTCCTCATCCTTCCCAAAGGCGCAATAAGATGCGAATTGAATAACCTAGGCCTCTTTCGAGAGCAAGCTCGTCAAAATGGGGCCGAGTGGTACAATTATGCCGTCAACCGCCGCCAGCGCATCATCGACCATGATTCCCTCTACTTGATCACCGGATTTTACAAGGCACACTGCTGGTCTGCCGCAACTTTTGAAAATCACATGGGGAGCGAAAACCATACCGCTCGCTTCAGGCGTGCTCAGGGATACGATGCCCAACCGGCATACAGCTGGGAGGCTACGTGTGCCTTGGACTGGCGCGTGGGGCCACTTAGGGAAGGCGACTTTCCAGACCAAGCTGTCTTTATTCGTGGACTCAAGATTGCGTTAGGGACTGGGATTCTAGGCGACCATTGGATCAGTGTGGAAGCAGATTTCCCGTCTACTCGACACACCCCAGAAAGACTGTCCAGCATTGTCCCGAGCAATTCTCGTCTCCTCAGCAGTCTGGCGAGGTCCTTCAGAGGGGACATAGGGAACAGCATTCCGCAATTCACTATGCGTAACTCCGGAATGACTAACCCAACAGATGAACAACCACAGAGCGACGCTTCAATCGATACCGAGTACGATGGCCTTCGTGTCGAGATACACCAAGTACCTGATGTACTCACAGTGGGTGCTCTGTATAGCAAAATTAATGGTTCTGACAGCTCTAATAGCCATTTCATCCCGCGGATGCTATCAATCAATACTTATTTCGCAAGGTCGGCTAACCAGCATGATGTTTTGAATATGTTGACACCTCTCATTTCAGGAGCCTTCCGCGAACATCGCGATTACCGACGACGGCCTGTGGATGGAAATGCTGCGCGACGTGAGTGCTTGGTCTGTTCTGTCACGTGCTATCAACATTACAGCGTGGGACCTTAGGGGCTGCTTACACTCGAAGAGCTTGAGCAGGGATCTCGTTTTGAGGAGGTCTTATCTTGTAATTATCATATCATCTCGGAGGAGGGTAAGTGCCTGCAACTGCGTATAATTTTAATCACGCATACATCTTCTTTTAGGTGCCATACGCTTGGAGAGAAAAGGGTCAGTTATTCATAGAATAGCCGATTATTCACAGAAGTTCAATGACGTGAGATAGGGATTCGAATGTGCTGGACGATAATAAGTCAATGAATTTGAGTGGAGAGACATCGACGAAGGTTGATATCCCTGGATCCTCAGGTATGGTACCAACATGTCTCAAAGTTGGGACGTCATTCTATTGTAGATCTTTTCTCACGCAATGATACAGACCAACACAATCAAAACACCCGTGCAGTGCTTTCTGAGAAACCCACACGAGGAACGCTCTTGACCTTCAATGACCCTAACGACAAACCATCCGAAAATATTCCGCTTACGGTGGGGTTTGGTCAGCTCTCACCGTACAGGGTCGGACTGAAATTATTCTCAACACATTCTAGGATGTGCCTAGTTTACAGCCTTGCCCCTCCTCCGTATGCCCTTTGCCACGATGGCTATCTACCGTCGCTAATTGGCTGTGTAGTACTCGTTGTCTTATTTATACCCCACACCTCAGGATTTCGACATTCAAATCGACGACACGGTCCTTGCCCTATGGAGTAGCAATCACCTTCAGGAAGCCGACACTTTACTTACCTCAGCTATTGATCGCTCTCGGAATCTCCACTATGGTGTACTCGCGAGTCGAGCTCTCCTGAGGGCTCGCCTGCAAATGTGGGATGCAGCCCTCGTGGATGCCGAACAGGTGTTTATTACGCCATTATCCCTCTCTCGGTGTTAACCTCATCTAACATAAGGCCATCAAAAATAAACCATCAGTCGGTGCATACATGGCAAAGAGTATAGCACATCTTGGCAAAGGGGAGAGAGATAAGGCTTACCGGACCTGCGACATCGCATTCATGCACATTTACCCCCCTCATAGCGCGTTTCTTCTTCTCATCAAGGTCTGTATATTTGATTGCGGTATCCCTACCTATGCTCATCCGATGTAGGCCATCATCGTATCTATGGCATGCGAATACGATGACGCGATATCGCGGGTGGATGACCTTATCGCTGTGGCGGATGACAACCCCATCTACTATGTTGCTCAGGTATGTTCATCACCCGCTGCTACTAGCCGAATATTATATTGACATTTCCAATAGGCCTACATGTACTTCCTCCTCGGAAGTTTGGACATGGATCATCACCGATATGAAACCGCGCTACAGTGTTTCCAGAGAGCGCAAGTACAAATGCGAAGCTGCCCAGATAGATCCCTCTCTCTGATTTCGCTGGTCAGTGTTCTTATTGATGAATTGTGATTAATATCATGGAAGCACTTACTATCTCGTATAGATAACCGGATGGAAATTCGATGATCTTGACGTCCTGGTTGAACAATGCCTTTGCGAGACCTTGGATGCGGCAGGTCGTACCTTGGATGCGGTTGAGCATTTGAACGAAATGAAGACGAAGTTAGGAGACAGAATCAACGGCCTTCGAGAATGGATTCTTGGCAAGTTGTGGTCGCTTATCCAGGGCATTGCGACTGATATGTCAGTCCTGCTAGCATTTAGTGAGCGTTGCTCCGGCGCTCTCAGCCATCTTGGGGATACAGCGGCGCATAACCAAGAATACGATCGAGCCATTGCTCACTATACAACTGCGCTATCTCTTAAACCCCCCTCCTCACAAGAGATTTTTCTCAAACGGAGCAAAATATTTATCACAACCAGGTCGTGGACACACGCCCTTGATGACGCGAATCAGGTACTATTTTACTTTTTTTCTTGGGCATTAATTTTCAGGAGCTCACGCATTTTCATTAGGTGATAACACTTGATCCGTCGTTGCCATGGGGTTACGAGATGAAGCACGCAGCTCTGCACGCCATGGGAAATTATTTGGATGCAGTTGTCGCATTTGAGGACATGCTCTCCAGAATGGAACAATCCCCAGATCCAGACATTCGTCGTGAGTCGTCCCTTCGATCATCGTGAGTATTTCGGTCTTATCCCCCTATAGGACTCCGCCACGGTTATGCAACCCCATCTGAAATACGAACGAGCATCCGCAAGATCGCTTATCGCACTCTACGGCATTCGCCACGTGTGCTCATCGACACACGTACTGGGCGTCTTTACGATAGAGCCGATCGGGAATCTGCATTTACATCCCTGCCCATCTTTGATGAACTCGTATCATCGATGACAATACAAATTGATCGAACACGCATCAAGCACGCAGTGCGGCAATATTTCCGATATGCAATGTTATCGCATACATGGGAAGCGAACGAGCCGCTGTTCCACCAGATCAAGGCAGTATACGAACTGGATCGGTCTCCGACTCATGAGAAACTACAAAGGTTCTGCCAGACCGTGCGCGGCGTCGGGTACCAATGGGCATGGAGTGATACTTGCTGTATCAATAAAGAAGAACTGCTTGTGCTTCAAGAAGCCTTGGTGGCCATGTTCAAGTGGTACCGGAGCGCTGCCTTGGTGATAGTTTCCCTCCGTGGTGTCCGTGCCAATTCGCAGCCTGGTGCCCTTGTGAGGAGCATCTGGAACACTCGAGCTTGGACGCTGCAGGAATACATCGCGGCTCCGGTCGTCCAATTCTACACAGAAGACTGGACTCCTTATCTCAATTTACAGGTGCCAAATCACAAAGAGGCGAAGGAGGTTATTTTGGAAATGGAGGAAGCTACTGGGATATCTTCACAGCAGTTATCGTCACTTCGCCCTGGTCTGTCTGACATTCGGGAGAAGTTACATATTGCTTCGACCCGGAGGACGACGTATGTGGAAGATGCTGCATATTCGCTGCTGGGCATTTTATCGGTTGTTGACTTCCCCGTATTATACGGCGAAGGAGAGGGAGCACTGGGACGCTTGTTGTCGCACGTCCTCTCGGTATCCGGGGATACCGCTATCCTTGCATGGACTGGAGAGTCGAGTAGTTTCAACAGCTGCCTTCCGGCAAGGATCACCGCTTACCACGAACCCACGACGACACTCCTCCCACCACTTATTCCGGAATCAAAGACAAAAAGCCTTATTCCCACATTGCACCCGTCGCTCGACCTGAATACAGCGCTAGCTCTATATGACCGTCTCAATGAGCTCCCTTCGCCTGTCTTCATCGCGATTCGGATGCTACTCCCATGCATCGCCTTTCCCCTTCCACCTCTCTCGTCTTCTCGGACACGATTTAGTCATGTTTACCATGCCGCGACAGCCATCTTTGGGATGGTGGAAATCAGGACAAGACAAGACCTTCCTTGGAGGCAAAATCTGTATCTCCTCCATCCCTGGCTGGATGCAATTCTCGGGCGAGAAAGAAAGCAGAGTGGGGGCGACATTGTGTCGCCGGACTCCGATGAAGAAGTGAATTTGGCCGGGGAGATCGACGAGCCGCAAGATTCTGCGCTGGTGCCTGTCTCGAAGCTGTCACCCTATCCCGTTCCTATGGGTACTGTTGCACTTTTGGACAAAGAAACACAAGCACGCCAGTTCATTGCCCGCCTTCGAGAGCCATTTGGGGCACTGCTGGTCACGCAGACTTTCGAGCCAACGGCAACCTACAGGCGTATAGCAGCGGACAGCTCGATTAGCGTGCAAATTCGGGAGGACGTCCCGCTTGATGACATTCTAGACAATGTTCGTGTGCTTGACATTCTGTAACACACCGAGTGGTATCTTTGTTTACTTGACCGATATGGTGATTGGGTTCCGTCTCGATGTTCTTGTTTCTTGCTAGAGTGTGGTCAGAAGGAAAAAACCTAATACAAGTGGAGACGTCAGTGTGAAGCCCGCAGTAGCAAAGCAATGAGGAACCCTGAAAAGATGAGACGAGATATGTGGCCGGGCAATTACAACAGTGTATTGGATTTTTAGGTCCCGTTTTCGTTGCATTTTGTTCGTCGGGCTAACCTGAGGGTGGGAAATACTTCAAGCACACAAGTAACGGTGGCTACGTGAAAATCCAACGATAACTCTAAAGAAGATTAGGCCGTGTACTACACAGGGGCTTAATGTTTATATAAGCACTCTCACCCTGAGTGGCCCGGGTGGCGCCACATACAGCACGACTCTTCCTAAGCGCCCATTCATGTAGTAAGGCCGATCATGGATTCGGGAGGTACGGTGTCACCGCTTTTCTCCAGTGAAAAATCTCGCAGTTTATCTGTCTACTCGCTACCGGGAGCTTGGAGCCTTGCATGATCTCGATGAGGCCATTGTCCTTGGGCGAGAGGCACTAGACCTTTGTCTGAAAGAATAGCTCGATCGCTCCTCCTCATTGAATCACCTGACGCTGTATTTGATCACCCGACACCAGCACCTCGGGACCTTGCAGGACCTCGACGAAGTTATTGTATTCGGACGAGATTCACTCAACCTTTGTCCGCGAGAACACCCTAATCACTCCTCATCACTAGACAACCTCGCACGTTACCTGTCCACTCGATACAAGCAACTCGGGACCTTGCAAGACCTTGACGAGGTGATCGTCCTCAAACGAGAAGTACTCAACCTTCGTCCGGAAGGACATCCAATGCATGCATGTTCTCTGGACAACCTTGCACGAAATTTGACCGCTCGTTTCAACCAGTGTAGAGCTATATATGACATCCAGGAAGCGATTTCAATCGAGAAAGAGGCGCTCAGAATTCGTCCAAAAGGACACCCCGATCACCCCCTTTCTTTGAACATCCTCGCATCTTGCCTGACAGCTCGATTCAAGCAACTCGGGGCCTTGCAAGACCATGACAAGGCAATTATCCTCGGGAGAGAAACACTGGACGTCTCTCCAAATGGACACCCCCACCGCCTCTGTTCTGTAGACTGTCTCACCCGGAGCTTGTCTGCTCGATACAAGAACATGGGGGACATACGGGACCTCGAGGGCGTACTCGTGCTTGCGAGAGAAGCACTCGACCTACGTCCAACAAGCCACCCAAAACGTCTCTGTTCATTGCATGTCCTCGCAAGGTATCTGTCTGCTAGGTGCAAACAGTCCGGGGGGGATCAGGACCTCAAGGAGGCGATTGTGCTTGAGCGGGAGGCACTTGACCTTCGTCTGGAAGCACATTCCAATTTGGACATCGTGCATCAGTCCAGTCCATACGACTTGTTTGGGGCTTTGGAGGACTGCGACGAGACAATTCTTCTCGCACGAGAAGCGTTTGATCTTCCCTCTCCACGAGATGTGCTTCTTGAACAGAGCAAAGCGTTTCTGGCAGCGGAGTCGTGGAAAGAGGCGCTTAACGACGCAAACCAGGTACCTTATGTTTACTCCGAGATCGATCGTGTTAAGTAGTATACCATTTCCAGGTTATCATGGTCGATCCATCGGTGCCATGGGGCTATGAATTGAAGCACGCCGCTTTGCACGAGAAAGGAGACTACTCTGATGCGATTGTCGCATTTGAGGACATGCTCTCCAGAATAGAACAATCCCCAGATCCAGACATTCGTGGTGAGTCTTCCGCTTGATCATCGTGATTGTATTTCGGTCTTATCTCCCTATAGGGCTCCGCCACGCTTAGACGGCCCCGTCGGAAACACGAAAAAGTATCAGCAAGATTATTCAGCGCACTCTACGGCATTCGCCACGCGTGCTCATCAACACAAGTACCGGGCGTCTCTGCGATAGAGCCGATCGGACGTCTACATTTAAATCCCTGCCCATCTTTGATGAGCTCGTATCATCGATGACGATGTGCATCGATCGGGCTCGCATCGAGCACGAAGTGCAACAGTACCTCTCATATGTGATGCTATCGCACACATGGGAGCGAGACGAACCCCTATTCCGAGAGGTGGTAGACGTGTCAGTGTACGATCTAGATGTGCCTTCGGGTCATCAAAAACTACAGATGTTCTGCAGAGTCGCTCTTGATGCCGGATTCCATTGGGCGTGGAGTGATAATTGCTGTATCGATTCTAGAGATCACCTCGCGGTTCAAGAAGCCTTGGTGGCCATGTTTAAGTGGTACCGGGGCGCTGCCTTGGTGATAGTTTTCCTCCGTGGTGTCCGTGCCAATTCGCGGCGTGGTGCTCTTGCGAGGAGCACCTGGAACACTCGTGCTTGGACGTTACAGGAGTACATCGCGGCTCCAGTCGTCCGATTCTACACAGAAGACTGGACTCCATATCTCAATTTACACGTGTCAAACCACAAAGAGGCGGTGCAGGTTATTTTGGAGATGGAGCAAGCTACTGGGATGTCATCACAGCAATTGTCGTCGCTTCGCCCTGATCTGTCTGAGATTCGGGAGAAGCTACGTATCGCTTCGACCCGGAAGACGACGTTTGTGGAAGATGCTGCATATTCGCTGCTGGGCATTTTATCGGTTGCTAACTTCCCTATATTATATGGCGAAGGAGATGGAGCACTAGGGCGCCTGTTGTCGCATATCCTCTTGGTATCCCGGGATACCAGTGTCCTTGCGTGGACCGGAGAATCGAGTAGTTTCAATAGCTGCCTTCCAGCAAGTATCGCCGTTTATAACAAACCCGCAACAACACATCTCCCACAGTTCATTCCGGAACCAAAGATGGAAAACATCCTTGCCGACCCATTACTCGATCTTGATGCAGCGCTATATCTGTATGATGAACTCAACGAGCTTCCTCCGCCTTTCTTCGTCGCCTCTCAGATGAAGCTCCCATGTATCGCCTTTCCCCTTCCGCCTTTCTCGTCTTTTCAGGCAGGATCTAGTCATGTTTACCACGCAGAGACAGCCACCCTTGGGATGGTGGAAATCGGGACAAGACAAGACCTTTCTGGGAGGCAAGATATTTATCTCCTCCATCCTTGGCTAGATGCAATCCTTGGGCAAGAGAGAAGGCAGAGTGGGGGCGAGGTTGTGTCGCGGGACTCCGAAGAAGAGGACTCGGATGAGGAGATCGATGGGTCGCAGGATTCTACGCTGAACTCCGAAGGAGAGGACTTCGACGAGGAGATCGGGGGATCGCAGGATTCTGCGCCGGACTCAGATGAAGAAGAAAACTTGGATGAGGAGGTAGACGCGCCGCAGGATTCTGCGCCGGTGCCTGACTCGAAGTTGTCATCCTATCCCGCACCTTTGAGCAAGGCTGCGCTTTTGTACAAAGAAGCGCAGGCACGTCGGCTCGTTGTCCGCCTTCGACAGCCATTTGGGGCACTGTTGGTCGAGCAGGTTTCCGAGGCGCCGGCAAGGTATAGGCGTGTGGCAGCGGACAGCTTGATTACTGTGCGAATTCGGGAGGACGTCTCACTCCATGACATTCTAGGCAACGTTCGCGTGCTCGACATTCTGTAGCGCATCGAGCAGCATTTTTGTTTACTTGACCGGTATGGTGATCGAGTTCCGTCTCAGTGTGCTTGTTTATTGCTCGAGTGTGGTCAGAGGGAAAGAATCTCAATACTAGCAGCGACATCAGCGTGAGGTCCGCCATAGCGAAGCAGCGAGGAATACTGAAGGGACGGAACGAACTGTATCACGCTCTGTACGTAGAGACGAACACTACGTGACGAAGAATGCGTGACAGGGTAGTCAGGGGCTATTTACCCACACGTGCACCGTCTCACCGACATCAGGCCTGTCGGACGAGCAAGGGGACCCGGATATCCGATCATGATATTTATGTCTTGTGCCGACCATACAACCGTCCTCAAGGACGTATCATTGTAAGAGGTTGACATACTTTGGAAAAGTGAACACAGGCGGCAATCACAGCAGTACTTCCCGGTGGCAACTTCTAGAGCTAGAGGCAAAACATGAATCGACAAGTGACGAAGTTGCATGGAGTCGAAAACAACAGACATTACATACTCCAGCCCATAAACAAGATCGTCACATATCAGTGGCCGAGGAAGGACATGGTCATAAAAAGGCAACGAAAGACAACGAAAGCAAACCAAGAATAATGCGGAAACAGGCATACATACACAGGTGTAGTGTCAATACACATGGGAGTAAGGCGGGACTACGGGTATTGGACAAGGGGAGAAGACGGGGCTACAGATCACTAGGGAAATAAGAATAGGTGTGATGTACACTTTTCTGCAAAAAGGTTCTTTTAATGACGGGAATGTCAGCGCGATATTCCACTAATGCCATTTCAGAATAAGCACACACCTGTGATCACTCCTAGGAGGGGTTCAGAGGACGACATCAGTGATCGAGATTAACACGTACCGCATTTTCTGCGTTGGCATTCGCTTCTGCTTCAGGTTCCTCCGCGATCGGCTCAGCCGGTGCGGAGGCAGCATTCTCATTCGGAGGTGCATCCACCTGATAAATCGTCACGGGCTGTGGGGGCTGTGTAGCGATAATCTATCTCACCTTGGAAGCAGGTTTCCTTGAGCCTGCTCGTGATGCAGGCTTCTTGGCGGTCGAGGCTGGTTTCGCAGACGCCCGTGATGAGGGTTTAGCGGTCTTTGATGCAGGTTTCTCGGTTGTAGTCTTAGCGGCTGGCTGCGCAGTTGTGGCATTGGACTCGGGATGAGCAGCCTTCGATTCGGGCTTAGTCTATCATACCAGGATGGTCAGTGAGGTATTGAGTTCCCCCTGCACACGTGGACATCTAACGCACCTTTTTAGATGGCGGGGCCTCTTCCGCCTGTGCGGCAGGGGGCTCGGCGGGCTCTTCCGCGTCCTTGTCGGCGGCGGTGCGTTTCTTACCTTTGGCAGACTTTGGTTTGGCTGCCTCAGTAGATTCGTCTGCAGGTTCTTCTGTCTGGCCCTCCTGTTCTTCGGCGGGTTTGACTTTCTTTGCACGCGGTTTCGGGGCCTTCTTTGGTAGAGCTTCGACTTTAGGTTGCTCCTTTATGCGTGTAGAACGGCGGGGTTGTGCTCCAGCATCTGTGGAAGCGGGTGCAGCTGCTTTGCGAGGCATCGCGGTATGTGAGAGGAAGAGTGAAGGGAGACGCGCTTCACCCTGTGACTTGAAATTTATCAGCT
>JBBPTY010000271.1:0-22060 GCA_038094335.1 Tylopilus aff. striatulus | reverse complement strand
GACGAGCGGGAGCATGCTAGATTCGAATTCGACGCAAATAGGGAATACACGATAAGGGAGACCGTCAGGGTTTGAGTGCGGAGACGTCCGTTATCGAGAAGGTGCTGTGGATCGAGTTGCGATAGTTTCATGATGAGGAGTCGGGAAGGTTCGAATCTTACGGCGTAGCTGACTCAACTGAGTGTCGTGACGGGGTTGACGGTGTTATTGTTCGATTACAATTGCATGAAGCGAGTGTAGTACTCGATTGGACACAAAAAATACAACAAGAGGAAAGCGTGAGGGAAAGCGGTTCTCATTGTGTCCAAACATGGCATCTCTGTAAGATGGTATTGTTTCTCGGTTGCGGTGCCGATTTATAAACAGGACTGGTCTCTTTCTCGCTCCGCAGCCGTCGTCCTGATCTCTGTTGCCATGTCCTCACCCGTCCACGTCGTCCACACCATCCATGGCACTTTCTCGGGCATATCCACCTACTCGAACAGACCTTATTCTACGTACGCTGGCGTCGTAACGAGCATGCCTGACAGACAACCCCCAGGACTGGCCAGGGCTGGATTGTGTGTTGCACCCATCCCCTCCAGCTGCAGGCGGCTCACTTCACTCCCCGATTCCCGTCGACAGCCCCCCTCGCGTGCAACTGTGACCCAACCCCTCGTCCAGTTTCCCCAAGAGGAATCGGACCCTTTTGACGACCGTCACGCACTCCCCGCTGCACCCGTCGCACAGAATGGGCAGATCGTTCCTTACCAGCGTACGCGGCTGGCGTCACAGTCCGTCACCGTAAAACTACCACGGACGTCCTATCTGGAGGCTCTGGTGCGCCAGAGGACGGCTCAGCGGCTCGCGCAGGATCGCGAGGCGCGGTGTAAGGCCGTGGCAGGCATCTTGTTAAATCGGGTACATGCAGTGGGAAAGCCGTTGCGTCGGATACCACTCAATCCAGAGGTACCGCGGACGTACAAGCGTAGCCGACTGTCGACGATGCTGACCGTCGATGATCTATCATGAGGTGAGCCGTTACTGTTGGCGTCGGTATCTGTCTTTGGTGCTGACATTGGTTTAGATGGCATTCGTGTTGAGCATGGGCGTTGTCTAGTTCTTTGTGTCGGGTTAGAGGCGGCTGGAACCCCGGGTAGGACAGTGCACAGGATCGCTTGTTTTGCTGATGTAGGACTAGAATAATAATAATCGTGTACATCAGGAAGCGGTGTGATGTGTCCCGCTAGGCGGAACCAATCAGAGCGTCGATGGTACACTGCCTTGCCTCCCGGTCTTCGAGACGGATGTAACCATGTTGAGACTGCTCCTTTCAGTCTTGTCTATCATCCCAGACCTCCTCCGCGCAAGAAATCCGATGGTCGTCGTCAAAACTACGCGCTCTAACAAAAGGGCGCCCAGCGTGGCATAATCCGAGGCTTCTCTCGGCTCAACCTTCCAGCGGTCGTGTCTGAACCGGCGCAGCAACTTTTTTAGTCGCGCCGCAACGCCATCCCTCCAATCCCGCACCTGACCCTCCCATAACCCCAGTCGCCGATCAGCTTTGCCATGAACTTTTTATTGTCGCGGGACAGTCCGTTCAACACCGCCCTCGTCTCTGCAGAGGGTCACATCCTCTATCGGGTAGACACGCCCAGCTTTCCCAACCCCACGTCGCTGACAACGACGACGACGGTCAAGCGGGTGAGCACGGACGGCTTGAGCGAAGTCGAGGTCGGCCGCGTCGTGTGGCAGTCTGGTCGACCCGGGAGGGTGAATGTACTCGGGCGCGAGCTCTCCATCAGTCGGAGCGCATTCTTTAGTTCGTGAGTGACCCTGCTTTCGCCGTTGACGCCGCTCCCCGTCTCTCGCATCCCGAGAGGCGGGTGTGGCGGAGGCTCCTCACGAAGATCTCGCTTTGACCATCGTCTTGCCCTTTTGCCTTTTTACGTTGCACACGATCACCGATGTGCCTTCGTGACGCCTCGATCCATATATACCTCCGAACACGCCAGGTCGCGCACCTTCACGGCGCTTAACGGACAATCTTATAAATGGTCGTTCGAGAACGACTCCCCGCTAGTACGTAGGATCCGCCTTGCGCTTTCTCGACGCCGTGATCGTGTATTGACGTAACGCTTCCTTTTTTTTTCTTTTCTCCACCCCCCATATAACATGCCCGCCCGCTTCTGATGCCCAGATGGCCAGCAATGATAGCAAACAAGCGCCGGCTGCGACCTATTTACCCGCGACGAGATCCAATCCTGGATTGATCCACATCACACCACACGGCCTCACCATTACCGGGGACGTCCTCGTGACGTTTATCTGTGTCGAAGGCGAACGGCGGAACGCACAGAAGAAAAATTGACCCAAGACCCTACACGGGTTGTCTTTTATTATTTCGGGTATCGCTGGTCTCTGGGGGGGGGGACCGTCTCGCGTTCGCTCTTCTTCACCCATGGTTTTTTTTCCTGTTTGTGTGCTCGCTGCGACGCCCGACGTTCGCTTTCGTCCCTTTGATGTGCCTTTCGTTTACTTTTTTTCTTGTGGGTGCCACCTCTCCCGATTCCCCTTGGTCATCATGTATTTGTATCCCATACCCCCCATGCCTCGCGTCAAGCTCGCTCTCAGCTAACGATATCGATTAGTTTATTAAAAAAAAACAATGCGATGTGCAGTCTTGCACTACCATACTCTCCCCGTACGGGCTTTGACGGGAGATCTGTAGCCTCATGCTCAAAAACGTGCTCGACAAACCGCATGTGCTCCATATCGATATCGTCAGCACCGAGAAAGAAAAGAAAAGAAAAAGAAAAAGGACACGGTGAATTCAAGACGCGCAATTCGCAGACGGATATGCCTCTTTCACGTGTGTGAAAAACTCAGGGTGGAGGAAAGAGCTGATCGTGGGGTAGGACTCCGACCGTGCACCGCTCGCAACGAGCAACGCCGCTGCGACGGCGTCCTTGGCTTCCCCAGGGGCTCGGCCGAAGTGAGACGGGCTTCTCGTCTCTGCGAAGCACGAAAGGAACAGGCACGCCTGTTCTAAGACGTAAAGGTACAGCTTTGTTATCGTGATAACGATAAGCAATGTGGGGGGGCGCAGGTTAGCCTCGCCCGATCATGCGTTCGTTCCCAACACACGCAGGGGACAACGACTCTATATAAAAAAAAGACGGGTGGAAACAGAGATGCAAAAACGACAACGTCATACATTGAGCATCGATCTGTTTACATGACCAATCATTGCGACCGTTTCGTTCGTCCCGGTCTTCATTTATAGAACATCGTTTCACCCACCCCGTCGCCGCGCTGCGAGATCTGGCCGTCATTAACTATCGTCGTGGTCCAGGGGAAGCCACAGCAAATCCATCTTGCTCTCGTCCACCTTCCCCCTCCGCTCGATCGTCGCCCGACAGCACCGCTTCCGTTGTGTGTGCCTCCACGCGGGACACATCCGGCGCAGCATCTGTATCTACCTTCCCACTCCGCTCGAGTTTCTTCTCAGGAATCTAACACGCCGCCACGTCAGCAACCCGTCGTCGCCAATGAAAAGAGCAACGACCCACCGGAAGTCGCACGATGTACGCCAGGAGCGTTGAACACGCCGCGAGGAAAAACACAGCACGGAGAGAGACGGCGTATGAGTCCCTCGCGGCACGCTGTAGATCGGGGGGTAGGTGCATTATGAGCGTCGTCGAGTGGCGAATACGGCTAATTATCTGCGGCGATCACGTGGAAGTCGGTGACGATGCCGAACTAGTCGATGAGAAATTGGACCACTGACCTCGGCGGCATCCGGCGTTTGAATCCGTGTGCGCAATTCCGAGTCGAGTTTGGATTGGAAGAGCGCGGATGAGACGGCTACACCACACACTTGGCCTGTACACGCATTGACACGTCAGAGATGCTCCGAGGTAAGGATAGCCGTGATGAATTACCGAGGCCACGGAAAACCTGCCCAAACCCTGTGCCAACAGCCATCGCACCCTCTGTATACCACGATGAGTTTTAATGCCATCATGAGTATCTCTCGCGGACAACATCACGCACCGGGTAAGTGTGCCAGCAATGCAACTGATCGTAACCAATGAAAAATAGTCAAAATAGTGCTTTCGGTGTCGATAAGCATACATACTCAACATTGTTTGCATCACCACAGCATTTCCAAAGCCCAGCGGAATCTACGGTTACCTGGTTAACGTGATGCCATATGGGTGATGGGCGCATATTACAATGCTGAACCATGTTTGGAGTGGACCCGAGTTTTCGTTTATTAGGGTGATCAAGACTATACCTATGAAGGGGAAAAAGCCGAAAACGACATTGATAAACTTGTATTTTCCTGTGCGGTGCATCATCCAGCTATGAATTTGTCAATATATATTTCAAGATGGCACATAGGCGGAACCAACGCACCCGGCGAACAATGAACCAATAGACATACAGACGCTATTAGGTAACAAATGAAGGCCTAACACCGTCATACATATACCGCAACGAGAGCCATACAAGAAAAATCTCACCTGCGACAGCTGCGCTTGTCAATGCAACCGTTTGAAACCACATAGGAAAGAAATACATGACTGCAAAATTGCATAAGGCAACGAGAAAGTTGCTTATCCCTACCAACACAGGGACGCGTTGCTTCAGCAGGAACGGTGCGAGCACGGGTTCCGGGGCAACCAGAAGCTCTACCAGTACGAACGCGACAAAAAACACGCAAGCGGAAGCGAGTGGAACGATGACCCAGGGGTTATCCCACTAAGGCAACATTAGAATTTTCTGCTCTGAATTGGGAAAGTAAGGAGAAAGTACCGTGTAGTCTTCATTGTACTTCATACTCAGGAACGTGAGGAAGCCTCCCACCTTGCGTTTGACGTTCCCAAAAGGTATGTTTAGCGAGAGATAGCCACGCACCGCCACAAGGAGTGTGAAGCTGCCACCCCAATCTATTCTCGTTAAGATGTCTCTGGTACTTTTAGCCTTTCCCTGCAGATATATCAGCAAACTGTTCCAGGACTGGTGATACCCAGGCTTACTGGAGTTACGTAGCGCAGATTATATGTGGTTAGAACAAGTGATAGTGCAAAAAGGGGTAATTGCATAATAAAGGCCCAACGCCATCCAAACCTGTTGCAACAAGATCCGAACATTCGGAAAGAGGGAGACGATGGACTCTTACCAGTCACTCACGAGACCCCCAATGGGACCTCCAAGTCCCATACCCAACTAAAGGGAATGAATGATTTGACAGGACACCCAGAAGACTGGGAAACGTACGCCATTGAATAACGCGGAAAACCCCTGCGCCAAGCCTCTGGACTGCACCATTTGGTCAATGATCATCGCAGCGTAATAATTGAAAACGAATACACACACGCAAACTGTGCATGTCACTGATGACGATACTTTATCATGGGCGGCAATTAGATTAGATTGGCTCCGTACAGAACACGGAAGATCCCAGACAGACTCACGATGATGTTGTCTGAATGCCTCCGCCACCCATTCCAGAAAGCTACCGACCGTAAACCTTTGCATCGGCGTTTGCAATTCAGGGAACCTACAAATCTAGCCAGAATAAGTATCTCCATGTTGCTTGAAAGCCCGCACGCAGCGGTGCCTAACGCCGCGGCGATGACAGCTGTTTGATTGGCACCTCTCCGTCCCAAAACATTGCATAGGCGACCGTAAAGCGGAGTAAAGGTGCAAACTGCCAGCAAGTATCTGGAAATCAGGGTACTATCAGTAGAAAGCAGACAGCATATTCCATAAGCACTTACGCCGTCCCCAACCAACTGGCTTCATTAGACTTGTTAAATTCTGATGATATGGAAGGTAGAACTGTGTCGTTAGTGGTCAATTATGGTCGAATTGGGAGTGATAGAGGCCAGGTGCGTACGTGTTGCCACTAGGGTAGCTAGTACAAACGGCTCGATTAGCAACCCCCGCCCCCAGCACCAAGATAAGGGTACGTACTGTTTAGAGACTAGAAATCGTCAGAAGGCCAGTCAAAAACGTCGGGAAGCATGCCGTGAAAAACACAGACCGAAAGAAACGTAGCAGACCAAACTCCAGCAAGAATAGCATAGCGTGTCGATCGTGAGATCTCCAACGGACCGACTGGCGAAGAGGGCTCTTCCTCTGCGTGGATCGTCGTCGGTATCAAAGGATCGCGTTCTGTCGCCATCTCAAGCGGACCAGCAGACGGAGTGTGTCAAACGGTGACAAGCCAACACCACCCTAAAAAGAGCGAGCAGTCACACACCGGCAACTGGGAACGGATGAAACTAAATGCATCGGCAAGCGTCGGCGCTTTCGGCATTGCGCGGCGCGCAACTTTGGACGAGTCGGGCCCAGGTGTCCATGTGCTCCGCTGCAAGAATTTTCAAACCCCGATTTCACCGGGTTGCGGCAGCCCTTTCCCGACCCTTGCGTTCAGGACCTTGACAATCATGGACCAGATTACAGCCGTTTCCAAAAGGAAGCGGAAAAATATAATCGACATTCTGTGCTCGCGGAAACAGCCGGGGTAGGACCCCGAACTTACTTGAGTAGGATTTCGTGTGATGTGATATGTGACCATGACTCCCCGTCGACGTGCACTCAGGGAGATTCGGGGTCCTACCCCGGCTGTTTCCACGAGCACAAAATGTTGATTACATTTTCCGCTTCCTTTTGGAAACGGCTGTAAATCGATTCAGAAAGGCTCGCTATCTTTGTCGTCCACTGCTCTCGCGAAGCATCCAGACACACGAAAAGTCGGTAATAATTCCACGCGTTGGCACTGAACGTGCGTTGAAACGCGACGCTGCCTAGGACACCTTGAGGTTGACAGCATGACATAACTGCGGCATATCTCATATCAACCGGTATGGAAAGTGTCTTATCTATCCAGCAACCTCCAGCGGGTTCGAACCACCGGGCCCTACTTTCACATCAAGCAATAGAAGAAAACATGATTTATTGTCCCTTAGGGCCTCGCTCTCGACGGAGACACCGCTCCTTCAGAAAAGGACAAAGTGCTCGATCGGCATACTTAGGGCGCGCTTTTTACCGACGACGATGTACCTCCCACCTTGGCCATGGTGATATGACAGGTGTCGCCGCGTCTCGAGGTCAATTGGCTCGATCAGGAGTGCTTCTCGGGGCTTCCCGATCTTGCTGTGTTTGACAGTGACATCGCCGTTTCGAAGTCGGTAATATGATGTTTGACGCGCTCGGAAATCATCAACGTAGACTATTTGCGGCGGCGAGGGGGAGGCGCTGCAGGGAGCAACGTTATTTTTTTATTGTTTGTTGTGGGCGTTTCAGACTGTTTCAGGTGTACCTGATTTCGAACATTGAATTCTGACTCACAGTGTATGACGCCAGGCAACAGGTTAGCAAATGCAAGCAGATGGCCCGGGACGACGTAAACGTCTGTCACATCGCCCTCCGTCTTCGTGCCACATCCGCTCGTCGTCCAGGTTGGAGGGTTAATTGCTCTATTACCCGACTATCGGCGTGGTACATTATAATCGTCAGCGCCACGCCATTGCGACCCATTGCAAGGAGAAGCATACTGGCATGCGAATTCGCGAATCGATGATTTTCCACACCCACGCACCCCCTCCCTTGACAATTCCTTCCAGAGGTAGCATTGAAATCATATGTTTCCCAAAGGGGGCCCTTGCGTGACCATCCTGTTAGCAAATCAATCGTGCGGCTGCTAAACAGTGGTCACCGTAACCGGTAAGGCACGCTATGAACCACCCAGATGGGTCGATTAGTTAAACGGCAAACCCCGTAAGCGGTATAGTCTATATTTGCTCTCGTCTTTGCTTTCCCCTGATTGATCCCAACCCAAGATTCCTCATTCAAATCCTATTACAAGTTCCAGCATAATCCTACCACAGAGATGAGTTGCCGCATCAGAGGAGCTCACGATGCAATACAACCAAGTGGGGATGCTGTTTTACGTCGCCCGAATCTCTTATCTGATACGTGAAGCGTTCCGTCAGTCAAACGGGTCGAAAAAGGGACCAGATGTGACAGGGCATCGCTCGGGTCCGAAACCCACGGCAACTAACAAGAAAAACACTATTTTATAGCTGTATACACCCTCCCGCGTTGCATACAAAATTCATTTAGTAGATAAGTTGGTGTGGCCACTGTCTTGGACATGTTCACAAGTGCGTGTTTTACTAATCATCGTGATGCCTGCCCCACGGGCCGGGGAAGGTGAGAAAGCAGGTATGCCGTATTGTTCTATTACAAGGTATATCGATTGTCCTATATGGCATCATGCTATGGCAGGAGCAACTCACGCTCGGTCCGCTCTTGAATGCTTGTAGGGCGGCAATTGACTCCACAGTCCATTCTGTATGACTTGGCGGTTTGTTTCAGGGCTGCGAAAAAGATTGACCTTATGTTGACCTGCTCACTCCACGCTTCCGGAACCGTGGTCAGGCACTGTACCCTCCGCGGCATCCTAACGGCAAGGCTTTACAAGTTCATGTCGTACAGCCGCATGATGCACTGGACCTGAATAGTTGAGTTGGGAGATCAAGTAAGCGGACACACGTCTTTGATTGCGAGCGCTCACGTACCAGATGCAGTCGCCACCGCGGATCTGACGCACGCGTTACAACACAGTCGGAAGAACCACTCGGGATCAGGTATATAACACGGCTCTGAATAGGGTTCAGTATGCGAACGGAAAAGGTTAGCCGTCGAGCGGGCTCCCCCTATTGTGCCGTTTAGGTCGTTCCCGACGTCGACGATCGCACGACGGAAGCGGCTGGGACTATATAGTGCACCGAGCGTTTTTCCCCACACCGCCCGCTGGGCCCGTGTTGGAGCCAAATATACCGCCAGGGTTCACCTGGTCCTATCCCTCTGTATCGGTGATCATGCCCAGTCCGCAGGCACGCCGTCAGTCACGTTAAGTAACAAGGAAAAAGTCTCGTGACTCTCCCTGTCAGTAAACGGCACTGCCGCACACCAGCATGAAGCCGGATGGCCTTGAATGGGTTGACACGCACCCATACCGGTCATCATTTGGTGGTGTCCATGATGGGGAATACACAGCATACGCACTCCGACTGCAGTGGTTTCACTCGGGTGCGCCCGGAATCATGCTGTCATGATGACATGCCGTTCCATATTTGTACTCGCTCACTTGGCACTCCCGCGATAACAGAAACGCGAGGGCGTGTATTTACCACTTCTCTCGGACTACTTCGAGGGGGAGGAGCCTGAAGTTCGTCGGTTGCCTCCCGGACAGGAATTTATCAATTCGCATGTCCTATCGTCGACACGGTTCTATATTTCTTTCATGAACTGGGATAGCGTAAGTGCGAAGAGATACGACATCGTCGCTCCACGGAGCCCCTGGAGTTGGTCGTACCTCGACATGCATTGACGAGATGCTATTAATGCCTATGCGCCTTTTTGGTAACCCACCCCCAAAGGTGTTGCAATTGCCCTTTGCTGGTTTGATCTCCGCGACCAGCTCACTCCGCGTTCGTGCATATGACAGAGTGCAAGGCACACGGGGTGGAAATGCTTCCGTTAGACTCTCCGTCGTTAAGTGGTCAAGAATTAAATCTTTATACATCAACAAGACGGTGATTTGTATGTATACAATATTCCGACAGGAGATATCTCCCCGGCTACTGTCAAGAACTAGGCTAGACAAAACAAAATAATTAGGTGATATGCCAACAGAGCAGCCAGGTCTAGATTATGGTGCCACGCAGTTGAGTGCGACGAGCGAATTAGCGCTCAGTGCCTCATGGCTGCTTCTTGGCAAGTCGGGCACATGCTGTTGATGTTGGGAGCTAAGAGGGAGGAAATGAGTAATGCATGACGAGCGAGCATCGAGGCAAGCGCACAGTATTGTTGGGGATACTGTCGGCTAACGAGAGTGGAAATTAAATTCTAATTTAGCGACGGGCAACCCGAACAGGGCGAGGGGGGTCATACTATTGCCAACACGTCTGCTTGCATCTAGGTGCGACACAGTCGCGCGGGTGGTTGGGGCTAAATTTGCAGTTGCGAAGCTCGCAAACAATCTGTCGCGTTGGTAGTCAGAGACGGTGACACGCGTGAGACTTGCGACTGACGAGTTCTTCGGGCTGCGATGCGATGTGAAATCAGCCACGTCGGCCACAATGAAGGACGGCGGGAGGGAGGAAAGTGGAGGGATTGGTTTGCATACCAAAGTGAAAGCATGGCCACAGGCCAAGTAAACGTTGCGGACACTGGACAGCAGCGAGTCACGATAAGCAAGTACCGCAGTCAAGCAAGTGCACTCACTGTCTCCAGCGACACATTGGTTCAGTTACTTAAGTAACGAGGAGGAACTATAGGATACTGGGGAAGCGACTAGGGGGATCTTGCGAGAGGGGAGATAGTATAGAGGGGCTGCTCGGTAGAGCCTTTTATGCTCGGAGCAATGCAATGAGATCATCATTCGGGTGACAAGAGTAAAGGACCCACAGGCATGCCATGCGTCACGTTAGGGTTTAACGCAGGACGTCGCCACGCCAGCGCAAATTGAAAACTGATTGCTCAGCCATTCATAACGAGAGGCAGATGGATGTCGTGCGCCATGTGATAGGGTTTCGCATGAGCTTGTCGTCGAGAAAGACTAATCGAATAAGGAATAAAAACAAATCACTAACAGGAATACGGGTCGTTAGACCGACGGGCGCCTCCATTAAGTCACACGAAACCTGAACCTCGGCGGCAGACACCAATTTTGGATAAATGAGAACTGTCAGAGAGGGTTTAACCGTCACAAAAGTTGATTGAAAGTAACTGCCCTGGCCCACGCATTTTGAGGGCGAGGCTAGGGAACAGGATGAATTTGGAACTTGTCATTGTATGAGGGTAACTCGAACTCGTAACCCTTGCTGCCGTTAGCTCGGTTCATCCCCCTGCATATGACTGTAACGGGACCGGAAGAATGAGAGAGACGCATGCCATAACGATATTAACGGGGAACTTTCCGTTGGGAGTTGCCACCAGCCCGCGTTGTCGCAAAATACGATATCTACGCAATGAACAACAGGTTCTGGGTTTGCCAGGGTGATCGTCAACCGCCACCCCCAATCGTGAAACCTTGTTGTGCACGTTTATATGCTGACTAAGACAGGTTTGGTGTCGCACACAACGCTCCCAGGCTCTATCATCACGGCCGCATTGCAGCGGCGGACAGATACAATGACGGAATCAAATCAGACGTCTGCAGTGCCTTTATCTGTCTTGAAAGAGAAAAAGCCAAAAAATTTCTATGAACATGGCAAGGTAAGCTGCGCGTTCGAAGCACTTGCCCCTCCTTGATGACCGGACCCACGGATGCTCTCTCCCATGCTCACAGGACGCGTTAGCACTGGCGCTGTCGGTAGCTGATATGCAAGAAGAAAAATCGTTGCGAAAGGCAGAGAGACATCATCAGCCACAGGTAACTTGATAGCATAGTCAATTTAAAAGACGACCAAATGATAACCATTTGCTGTGGCACAGGTTGGCAAGTGTCGAGCCAAAGGGAAGGATCAGGATCGTGCGAGTGACAAGAAAAAGCGACTGGTAAATCTCCGGAAGGACCGTTATGGACAAACTAATTTTGTTTCTCGTTCTCAGGAGGAAACCAAGGCTATGATCGTGAAACGACGCGCCGAGGCGAAGAAAGAAAAGGCGAGGTCCCGCAAGAAGTCTATGAGCCGGTTGCGACCATGTGATGATGATACCAAAATCACCACACAGGAGGACTTCACGAGGGCTGCGCCTCGGAAAAGGGTCTCGTTTGCTTGAATTACCGGTCCATCAATCCTTGCATTCCGAGCAGTCGAGTGATGTGACGGTAAGGCGATCTGATCGCAGTTTGCTGCTGTCCATCAGGTGTTCCAGCACTGAAAGTTTGGAGATTGAATTGCCCGCATGCTCAGATACAAATACAATGCCTGCCCGATGCGTGTAGTTCGGCGAATCCAGCTGTCATGGTGATCACCGCCGCTGTTCTAGAACTTCAGGTTCAAAGATCAGCCCAGCGTGGGACTTAACGTCGTGTTCGGATATAAGCTAGAATTTTATCAGGACAAAGGCCCAGGGGAATGAACGTACATATGTCATATCAGGTAGTGCGACCGGCTCGCTGCATCATCTGCATCAGATATCAGCGACTCGAAGTCCCTTGGCAAGGAATTAATTACGTCAGCACGTCAGTGTATTGTCTTACGTAACAAATTGTCTTGTACTGGGCGGTTTTGAACAAGGTCGTTCTGCAATTCTTGTCCGACTGGCTACCCTTTTGACAGGCCCAGCCACCTTCCGTTCAGGTACGTCCTGCTCAAGATTTCTTGTTGTATTTCTGTTGAAACACTCACCGCGTTGATAGGATCTGTGCAGGGACGTCCAATGTCGCTCTACACCCCCGTCTTCCCATCCTTTCATGAACCCAAGGAACACCCCGAGAGCGCATTGGCAGCTCCCATCGGGAAGCAACAAAGCTATGTCGAGTTTTTGCGTAATATCCACTTGTTCCTCTCCACTCAGAGCGACATGTTATCCCCCCCTTCTCGCCCGGGCTCTCCCTTCTTTGACCGTCGCGTCGAAAAAGTAAGAGATGAAATCAAAAGTATCGTCAACGCGACACAAAGCGAAACCTCGAGCGGAAAGTGGACTCGTATCAACCAAACCTTGAAGCTGGGATGCGTAAGGGGAAGGCACTGGTCGGTATGCGGAGCGCGTCCATCCACACCAGAAGAAGACCCAAAGTGGATTTTACCAGACGAAGAATCCGAGTGGATGGAGTGGGAAAAGATGGAGGAGCGTAGACGGCTCAATAGGAAGACCAACGTGTCTCAGCAAATCGAGGTTTCAACCGCAGTGGACTCCTCGAAAACCAGTCAAGCGACCTTCGCCAAGCAACTGACTCGAGCTTACAATTTGACGCGTGAGCGGCGTCCTCGCGATGTCTCCCCGACCACCCTGCGAGTTGCCAAGGAAAAAGTTCGAAAATGGCAGGCGTCCATGGGTACCCAAGTGTGGCATAATACGCGCTCGTCACCCGCCTCTGCTTCAAGCGAAGCGGTCCTGGCAGCAGAAGCCGGAGCCAAAGGCAGGACTGAGAAGCCGCAGAAGGCCACTCGTGCCCTTGATTTCGCAGTCGTAAAGCCCGCAGCAAGATCAGTCATCGATAAGAGGGGAAAGGGTTCACTGTCGCGTTCGACTGGTCGAGGTGGTTCCGCCCCAGTGCATTCGCACGAGACGAAATCAACTACACCGTCAAAAGCACTTGATGTGCCAGAAACCGAAACTCCCGTTGATAATGATGGAGCTGGCTTCAAACAGCCCCCGGAACCTCTACCCATAAAGGATAATATACCCAAGATCGCAGATGTGCCAGAAGCAGTGAGACCCAGTTAGGCTATGAATCATGATTTTTTTCTGATCCCCGTTCTGCTATAGCTGTATCTCCCACCGTCTTTTCCTGCACATCTTGAGACATCGACACCACTACCAGATTCTGCGATGATTATTCGCGCGAAACCGCTGCCGATTTTGCCCCTGCCTGCGTTATCATCTACGCCACTGCCGTCAATATCTGCAGATCCTCCTGACGGATGCCAGTCCGGCCTGGCGGTGCCCCACGCTGCCAATGTATTGTCTTCCCTGCCGCCACAATCGCCACAAATTGACAATGTGGAACCAAGGAAACGCTCTCGGGCGCTGTCCTCGTCATCGGATGGCCGTCCCGTTACTCCGCCAGCCAAGAAATTACGGACCCTGTCGCACGCTCGCGTCACTCCTCGTTCCGAACATTCGAGAGCTACGTCGCGAAATGGAGGTCTGGACGAAGAGGCTGATATTCGAGAAGATAAGCGGGGATCGAATACTGGTTCGAGAGCATCTCACCAAGAGGGGGTGGATTCGGTCGGGATGGCATGCGGTGCACCCTCGACTCCGGGCAAAAATGACAAGCCTCCTACAGGGATGGCCGCGCAAGGCATGCCTGAGAAAACTTCATCGCCGACCAAGTCCGTCAAGTCGTACTTTTCGACGCCGGGCTCTGATCTAGTTGATTCGCCACTGAAGGCGAACTTGCTGCTGGAATCTCCAGTCAGTCCCATGCTTTCATATGCACAGAACCCGAGCAGCTTTCTGCCACAAATCACGTCTACGCAAGCGGGCAGGGGGTCGCCTGCTCGAACGAACCAGGGCATTTTCGGGATGGGTTTTAGTTCTCAGTTTGATGTTGAGAGACACGTGGACCGTGTCAGCGAGATGCTGGAAAAGGACGTCGACTTTGACGGATGGATACGGGACGCTCGGACGGTTGAGGCGAGTCGAGATTAATGGAGATGAAAGTAACCGCGTGTAGTCTATTTTTGAACGAACGAACAAGGCAATCAGAAAGAGGAGGCCTGGGGCAGCCTCGAGGTGGACGCGCTTCAGTGTCACGTGAGGTAAGTAGTAACTAGTTCGATATCAGCGCGTGCCAGACCACAAAACCTCGTCGCCAACGATGAGTCGCAGAGACTCGAGGCAGTTGCTGAACACAAGGCAGAACGACGCTCTCACCGAATTCGAAAACTGTGCGATTCAATCTCCCATCTTCGAGTTCTAAGCTCACTTCTTCGTAGTCAAGAAGAAATTCCTCCTCGCAAACAAACATATCACCAAGTAGGCCCGTGTTTCACCTCCTAGAACGACGCTGAGCACCCCGTCTCTGTCCCAGGCTCAATTCTACACTGAGCATTCGTATAGAGGAACTCCAGGCCGAGTTATCTACTCTATACGTCGAGAATCTACGGCTTCGCGCTTCTGAGATTGCGCTCGCTGCACAGCTCAAGAAGGAGCAAGAGAAGTCGAGGAAATTTCTTGCAGATGCGGAAGCTGCGGTACGCCCCCACTCTGCCCTGTGGTATTTGCACTTCGTCTCTTGACTCATCCCGCTCGTCCCAGACCGCGAACCTCACCAAGCATCTCGGCTTCCTGCGACAGTCGCTCAACGGCTCACCCAGGGCGCCTTCTCCAACACTGGAACCCAAACCACCACCCAAGGCGCGCCGACCCATGCTAGATCCCAACGCATTTCCACAAATGCCACGACTTTCCCGCGCTCCGAAATTTCCGGGGATCTACGAAGACGACGAGGTGGCATCGTATCCGGAAGCAGAAGGGGACGAGGTCGTCCACGTCAACACATCCGCGCGCCGGCGAATCAAGGACAAGCTACCGACGCCTCGCGTCCCGTCGCCACCCCAGCCATCATCGCCACCACTTTTGACCACGTCCCTTCGCATCGACCTGGTAGAGCGCGAGTCGGCGACGAAAAGGAAAACAAGCCGGAGACAAAGCGGGTTGCTGTCCGTCAACACGGACATTGGATCATCGATGAGATCGGAAAGACCCGAAGGTCCAATACATCCGAGAGCGGCCAGCCCTGCCTTGGGGTCGCCTCAGCGTAGGAATGCGGGGTTAGCCGAGGATGACGAAGAAAGGCAGGTTGACGAGATGATCGCCTCAGGGTTAGCTCTCACAGAGGAACTGCACACGGTGTCACGCGAAAGGAAGGAAAAAAGGGAAAAGAAACCGAAGTCGATGGAAAGGGACACAGTACATGAAGATGCTGACCTCGGGACGTTCAGAATAAAGGAGAAGAAGAGACGCAAGGAAGACGATGGCTCTGGGCTGAAGGATGTCACCAACTCACCCAGAGGTCGTACTGCTCTCCTGCCACTGGATACCCACACATCCGGTGCGTGTAGGTCCTGGCCTTTTCCTGATTACTCGCCCTGCTGACACTACTTTCGTAACAAGACCGAGATCGCCAGCACACACCGGAAACAGATGCCCCCATTTCTGCTACTACCTCTGTCACCACATCACGGACGTTCCTGTCAACACCTGCTACCACGCCCCTAACCACGCCCCAGGTATCTCAGCTGCCAACACCCCGCACGTCCAGTCCCATCCCACTATGTGTTGAGTCCGAGGCACCTCCAGGCCGAGAACGCCGGACCCGTAAAAGTGTCAATTATGCAGAACCCAAACTTAACACGTACGTCCAATTCTCCACATTCCTTTACCACTGATCTAATTCTGTTTCCAGCAAAATGCGCAAGCCCGATCCAGCCCCTCCCGCTCCCACGACAACGGCACCCAAAAAGCGCACGTCGTCGGCGGCCATCCAGAGCGACGAGACGGACGGACGATCATCGTTGGATGGCCCTCTCAAACGCCCGGCGTCCCCCCTCCAACCCCCTGCTCCGAAACCACTGACAGCGACGACAAGTTCCTCTCTGACAAGCGGCAGTTCCTGCATCAAGCGCAAGAAATCACGCCCGTTTATACACATTGATGACGACGATGATAGCGACGGTACGCAAGCGGACGCTGAATACGGCAACGGCCCCCCGAATGGCTGGGTCAACATGGATGGTCGGCGACGAAGCACCCAGGGAAGCACAGCGCAAGGCAGCAGTAGTCTTCGCCGGGTGCTCGAAGCCGACGATGCAAGACGGAACAGCCTTGCCGTATGACCTCCGCTTCGTCGTTGCGCGCTTCCTCTTTTTCCTACGCTTATTCCTTCCTATTGATGGCATGAACAACGTTAACGACGATGACGCACCAAGTACCATATGGATACCAAAACCAAGTCACGTGTAATTATAAGTTGTTTTTTCTTGTTTCATTTTTCTTTTCCTTCATTTTTCTGTTGTTGGATCAACGCTCCGTGACGAATTTTTACGACGTTAACTACGATTTTTATTCAAAGCAACACCTAATATTTACAGTTCGTACATGTTCTGCCCGGATGGTGCACATTGCCCACCAAAGGGGTCGAGAGAATGGAGGGGCATCATTTGGTGCACATGATCAAACTCGAAACTCGTCAAAAGTAAGCCTGGTCACACCGTTCAGAAACCTAGAGTTGTAAGGAAAGGTGGGCACTCACCGCTGCGTTTGGAGGGCTCGCTGCTCCGCCAATACTAGTGAGCGACGTAGATGAGCGACCGGTCCGAGCGACAAATCCTCGCAGACGTACATATTCAAGGGCCACGACGTGAAGAAAAAGGTGTATCTTCCGGTCTCCTTGCACAGCTTCGACAAGCCCTCGAGGTCAAAGAATTCGCCTAAACGAGTGGAGGAAAATCACTCAGACGGTTTGGCCAGTGCCGTACTTGGAAATGAACACATGCCTATGGGCATTCCCCACAGTCTTTGAGCCATAGATGAGCTTCATGCAATGCCGACGCTCGAACAGGGATCGGTCGGGACTCACCCGATGATGGTCTGCCGATGGGGGCATGGTCAGTCCTGACGACGAGCGAACCCAACGTATCCCTGACTGACCTGGTGAAGTGTTGGTACGCCCTGCGGGGCTGGCCAACGCTATGAACGGATGAGTCTGCGTCCGCAGAGTCTCTGGGACGTCCACCTACCTCGAGAGAAGGCTGGTCAGACGCGACCGCGGCAAAATGGTTGTTCCTAGGAGGCGCACGTGTGAGCGTGCGCACCTTGGCCTAGCAACCACGAACGAGAAGAACATACCACAAGAAACGCTTCATGTCTTCACTCTGCTCGATGCCGGCACTGGAACATCCCGAGCGCAAGCGCATGGTGAGCATGGCGCCTCACGTTGGACAACAGAAGCGAAGCGCGTGACGCACAATCGTTCGATCTCGGGCCCGCCGTTCAGTGTGGCCCTCGCCTCCTTATCGGCTGCGTAGTACTTTTGGATGAACCCGATGCGGATGAGCAGGATGTCGGCCTGTCTGAACGTGACGCCCTGTTTCTTGGCGCACGCTTCGAGCTCGGCGACGCTGATGGGGTGGGTCATCCAAGGATCGTAGGGCAGCGCCTTGTCGTCTGCGGTGTAGTACTCGACGAGGTCAAGGAGGACGCCGCGACCACAGATACCGTGATTCGACCAGTCTATATGGGGGTACGGAAAACGGCGGCGCTGAGTCGGGACGACATGACGTCGATGATGGGGGACACGTACTGTGAATGCCGAGCTTCACGCGGGCGTGATCAATCTCGGAGGGATCCTGAATTACCATTTCGCCCTCTGAGAGTGCATCGGCGGGCGTGCTGGTTGACAGTAGAGTCGGGGGGGATGAATACGAGAAACGCTAGACATACTTGTTGTAAAACACGTTATGAGCAGTCAACCCGTAATGCTTGAGACCGTCCCACTGCGAGCCAGATTGCGTGTTCTATCAAAAGCATCATTGGAAGACGTAGACAGGCGGAGACGAGCAGGTACGATGTGTATCACGTCGTCTCTGACCGGGATCGAAGGTGAGTACTTGGCAAACGTCCTGATCGACGGAGCTTGGCGTCCGAAAACAGGCTATCATACCGGATCAAAACACGTTCACCAGCAGTCCTCCCCATACATCCAGACAAGACGCACCCTGAATGGAAAATGAATCGGCCTATGGACATCGCCACGTCAGTTACCCTATAGTGACAAGACCCCGACGCCCAGTGACGCACCAGTTCAACGAGACCGTCCTTCCGGAGCTATTCATCGTAGGCACGTTCCCGGGACACGTGAGCATTCGCGCCAAGCACCACTGTCACGCGGGATGCTGCACCCACCGGACTTCCTCTTGCGCAGCTCTCTGCACGACGTCCCCTGTCAACATATTGATCGTGCCCAGTTGGTCGTCCTTGCCCCACACATCCCAAGCACATCCGCTGAGATCGTGGAACTTGGGGAGCTCGTCGAACGTAGGGAGGACCTTGGATACGGTGCCGTTCGCGGCGGCGTTCCCGTTGGCCGCTGTGTTGTGAGCGCCATTCGCTGGGGCGGCGGCAGCACTTGGGGACGTAGGCTGCGCCTGCTTGCCGTTCCACACGGAAAAGAGTCGTTTTATCGCGATAGTGGGCATGATGAAGAAAGGAGAATGCGAGGGGTGATACAAGGAACTGCCAAGATAACTGACTCAACGGCGAATATATAATCCCTACTCGCACGACCCTAGACTGTAAGCCGAGGTCCGAGGCGCATCCTATGTGCACGTTTCCAATACTGGATACCGACGGTGAAGAACTTACCTAGTAGCCAACAGTAGCCGATGGTTACAAGGTTCAGGAACTCACGTCGACAACACACATGGAAACTAGAGTCCAGCTGACCTGTCAAAACGTGGAATTCGAAGCGGACGGAAATAAAAAGAGGGAAAAAATGTAAATACACAGATGTGCGCACTAACTAGAGCTATTAGGTGATACGTGGTGTATGGTATTCTTATCCCCTGATAAATGGATGAACAAGAGCTTCTTTTGGCGTTAACCTGCGCGATGGGTCGAGAGCAAGACACTTGTCCAAAAGGTCAATGAATGACAGTAGGAGCTTCATTTCATCGTCTTTCATCTTGACGGATGACGGGGGTATCAGGCGAGAACGAAGGTCCCTTGAAGGCTTCGATATGTGGACTTTGCGCACGACATTCTAAGCAAAAAAGTCAGATGACCTGGAGCTAGCACAACCCGAAATTCACATGCACTCACGGCTCCGTTAACCCGGTCCGTCTCTACGCTCTCGAACCCGCCCTGTTCATCGAAGTACATGTCACCAAATTTCGCTTTCCTGATCATCTTCACGTTGAACCGGCCTTTCAGTTCCATCATGAGTAAGAGCATTTGATTATTTGATCGTCCAGGGAAAAGGATTTTCCCAGTATACAGTTCATACAGCGTGCACCCGATGGACCAGACATCGAGCGCTGGATCATATGGTGCTCCCAGGACTAGGAAAAGGACGTCAGTTTCGGAGTCTCAAATGACTCAGAGGGTGAACATACTGATTTCGGGAGCGCGGTAAAAGCGACTGACTAGGTAAGGAGTGATGTCATTCTCAGATGCATCGGATGCTGAACCTAAGTCGCACAGCTTCAGGAGCGTCTTTTGCTCATTCACCTGTAAACAGTTACTCATGTGCTGACAGATGTCAACGTATGGCAGAACTTACCAATATATTGTCAGGTTTGATGTCGGCATGCATGATGTTGACTTTCTTCAGCAAGCCCAGGGCGAGGAAGAGCTGATGTGCATAAGCTCTCACAGCCTTGATGTTCAGCCCGACATCCTTGCCAAAACGTTTGACGACGTCCCTGAGATTCATGCTGTCCCCAATCATCAGGTACGCAAAAGCTAAGCGGAATCTTCCTTACGCACCTCAGCGACTCAAAAACGAGACAGAGATGCCCGCGGTGCTCAAACGTTCTTTCTAGCCGGACGACATGCTTCTTGTCATCTGGATCAGCTTGCTTCAGTTTATTCAAAATTTGGGCCTCTTTCATTCCCGCGCGGTACCTATGTATACGATTAGGGACGAGGCTGAACGAATTTGCAGGGAATACGAACATGGATTCTTGACTTCTGATGATCTTGATGGCAACTTCCTTAACACTCTCACTCGTGTCTTGAAGAACGCGGGCTCTGACGACATTTGCAAACATCCCTTTTCCGAGAGAGGAGAATACTTGGTAACGGCCACCGTCTAGTTGCTCACCAAGAATGACTTGATAGTACCCCTCGGGATCTGAAGCGGAGTCCAGGGTTGTCGTGATCAGTGCTGGCGCAGCTGGTTTCTGCAAAGTACATGGGTACACTTTTTAAGATGGCACCAGAAGGAGTGACGTACGACCTTCTTTACTTTCTTGACCCGCTTTTTTTCCGAGCTTGCTATTGCAAACATGTCTTCGACGTCGTCTTCCTCCTCCTCCTCTACCTCGAGGTAGATAGCCATCGCCCCGCCATTCTGTGCACGCATACGGGCATCTTCACGGCGGTCCAAGCTAGGATCGTAATCAGCAGCAGAGATCTGTTCACCAGCTCCATCCTGCGTTTGGGCGTCTGTTCGTGCTTTCCCTTCATCCTCATCCTTTGCCAGCTCAAACGTACCTGGCTCAGGCACAGGCGATGCTGAATCTCGTTTGCCTTACAAACGGAAAAGAAAGCATCAGACAACATCACACCACAACACGGATGACGCACCGAATGAACCAGTTCGCATTCTCATCACCGACTCCCCCAGCGTAGCGGGAGTATCGACCGCACTGTGGGGCTGAGATGGCAGATCAGAAACAAAAGAAACGGGCGGAGGCGGTTGAACCGCACTACTAGGTGGTCCCGGGCTTGGGCTAACGCTCTGCATATTGCTCGCGATCCCGGCATACTTTGCAAGGATGGCCTGTCTCCGAGCATGACGGGCCGCACGGGAGGCATCTACGGATTCTGTGATATCCATCTCGAGCTCAAGCTCGGGCTCTGATTTGGGCATAGGTGGTGGCGGCTCTAACTGCGGCGTTTCCGTCCGCATTCGGTCCGAAGAGGATCGAGAGGGCGGTAACGGCGTTGTGTGAGGTGATATCCTGAACAAAAAGTTCATGAAACAATGTAGCGCCACGAATGGTCCATTTACTCACTCGCCTTCTTCCTTATCAGAGTCAGCCATCTGAGGCGGCCGAAGGGGTAGTGGGCGTCCATTCGAAGGGGCAGAGGGACCATCTGAAATAGTGGGTGTGCGTCGTCGTTCATCGTCTCTGCGTCGATATTCTTTCTCGCGACCGTCGTGTCGATCTCGATCTCGGCTGTGTTCGCGCGCTCTTTTCGAGCCCCGTTCCCTGTCTCGTTCTCTTTCCCTATCTCTGTTCTTATCCCACCTGTCACGGTCCCGTTCTCGAGAGCGATGGTCTCGACGCTCTCGGCTCTCCCTCTTTCCTCGTTTTTCTTCTCGCCAGCCCCTGGCTTCCTCTCTCCCTCTGTGTCGCTTATATGACGAAGGTGGTTGCGAAGGCGAATGGGTCCGCACGTCCGACTCCCAGGATCGCTTTGCGCCTGCGGATGCGTTAGTCATTGTTGTTCGAGCGAATAATGTGGTTGACGGGGCACCGCACGATCGGAATAAGGACAAGAGAAACAAATGAAACGACAATGAAACGAAGAACGAAAGCCGACTTGCGTGAGGTAGACAAAGCAAAACCCGGCCACCAGACCCATAAATTACTCTATCAGGAAGTGGTCCGTGCGCGACTGTCACAGTAACACTGTCACAAGTGAACCA
>JBBPTY010000270.1:0-22099 GCA_038094335.1 Tylopilus aff. striatulus | reverse complement strand
ATGTATATCATGTCAGGAAAGCCATAGAAGACGGAGTTGACTATGTTGGTATCGGTGCAGTTTGGTCAACTGATACAAAGCAACTCGCGAATCCTGTCCTTGGTGTACGAGCAGTTGGGCGGCTGCTCGCAGCGCTAGACGGTACATCTATTAAAGCCGTTGCAATTGGTGCGATTTTTGCCCATTCTGGTATCTCCTCAGCTAAATTTATCATCAGGAGGTATCAAGTGCAGCAACATCTTGAGGACTCTACATGGGTCCGTATCTATCACAGGGCATGGATTGAACGGAGTAGCCGTCGTTTCAGAAATAGTCGCATCCCTGGAGCCCTCCAAACCCGCGAAAATGCTCAAAGTGGCTTACCACTCTTGGTTGGATTCAAGCAAACAGTGCGACGCAACACCCCTATCCTACACCCTGGATACAATCAAAGATAGAGTTGCTGATTTGCTTCGTGTCATAAAGGAATCGAAACCACTTATTCACCAGGTAACTCAACTTGCATATTTAAACACTTGTGTGTGGCTCACCGGTTGCAAGATCACCAATATCGTCGTGGCAAACCAGTCTGCTAACGCCACCCTAGCATTAGGCGCAAGTCCGATCATGGCTACTGCAGCAGAGGAAATGTACGACCTGAGCTGTGTCCTGAGTGCCCTGTTAGTCAATTTTGGCACGGTCACAGACAAGGAAAGTATGCTCGCCGCTGGGCGATATGTAAATGATGCGAAGAAGCCAGTGGTTTTCGATCCGGTTGGAGTAGGGGCCACAGGCTTTCGTCGCAGGATTGCTGCCGAACTGCTCAACACTTGGCAAGCCAGCGTCATTAAGGGTAATGCAGGAGAGTTGGCTGCACTTGCTGAATCAGAAGAAGTGGGTTCTGAATCCATTCGGTTCTTGGCCAAGTATTTCCCAGCTGACGGCTGTCCTCTCAGGTACAAGCCAAAGGCGTTGATAGCACCGGCACTGGATTTGCAAATCCCGCCACATTCGTTAGGGACCTGGCGCGGAAGGAACGTGAGTTCGCGATGAAATTCGTGCATTGCGCATATGCATGTCTTCGACTTAGGATGCGTTGTTGCTCTGACTGGGGCCATTGATTGGGTTTCGGATGGGACCACTGTTGTCAAACTTACAAACGGACACAAACTGCTCGGTGACATCACCGGTTCAGGATGTCTAGTGGGTACTTGTATAGCTACCTTCTGTGCTGGAGCATGGGAACTGGCAAAGGACGAGGATGGCGCAGCGAAGCTCGTTCGAGGTGACATGTTGCTAGGGGCAGTGGGGGGGTAAGTTCACCAAACTTTTCGGATGTTACACTACTCACACTTCAAAAGCATCTTGGCACTCACCATTGCTGGGGAACTCGCAGCAGCGCGATCCGACGTCAAAGGATCCGGGACGTTCCTACCTGCCCTTATTGATGAACTTTATCACTTGACACCAGAGGGGGTGAAGCGGCATGCTCAGCTGGAAGTGGTGAGAATGCAATCCTGAGTGTCCATGAGGATATCATTTTCTCCAATGTAATACTAGTGCTCCTATGTATGATTGGCAATGTACATTGACTTACGCGGCTTCAGGGATTTGGCAGGTGACGTTATCTAGAACTCTGGTGAAGGGCATAGAAGGGGTGGGCTGAAGCCAATTCTTTTCGTCGTAGTGGGCGTACGGTGGGCTATCAATCATATGGAACGTATACGCAAAACGTGTTTGACTGCTCGTGTTCCGTTCGGACTTGTGCAGCACGCTACCGTGAATAAGCACCAGATCCCCTTCGTAACACATCAAAGCGAAGTGACGCGAATGATAACAGATGGTCTGACCTGGTTCGCAAGTCTGTAGGACGTAATCTTTGTTCGTGTTTGCAGATTTCACGTTCAAATTAAGAGGAGAGGTTTCGATTTCCTCAAACCCTGTTCCGCCTCCAGGCTTGCGTACGAAACGCTTGGTGAGCGATGTGGTGAGATGCGATCCAGGTAGGAACGAAAGTGCTCCGTTGGATGGCGTGCATCTTTCCAGAGGTATCCAGAATCCAAGCGCGGTGGGAGGCGAAGTATACTGGGATTATCGTCAGAATTCAGCTGCCCTCGTAGACATGTTAGGTTCACTCACAAGGAATGTCCTTGAATGAACACGTTCAGTTTGTGCAGCGGACGTGACGCAAGATTATATCGATCAATACTCACGAGTCTGTGTGTTCAGGAACTAGCGAGTATGCATCGAGTGAGGACGAAGAACTGCGTAAGACACAAAATTAATTACCAGCGCCACCGATCTCTGGCTGCTTGAAGATGAGCATAGACTGGAGGGCTATATGGCATTAGGATGTTTTTTTTTTTCACCGGAGAAGTCCACATGCCAACTGGATCGCGATGGAAATTGAGGTCTCTCACTACGGCTTTCAACTTGTCATTCTCGAGAGTTACCTTTCGGAAAACAGAATCGAGGACGTGTAACGCTACAATCATCTCTGTCGGAAAGTAATTTCCTATATGTTTAATAGCGCACCATGCCCAATCTTGTTAACGGCCTTGGTTTTATCCCTTGTGAGCTGACCTCGCTCATTTACAGCTTCCTCCTCTAAGAAGAAGCGGATTTTGTCTCCAGAGTCGAGAAAATAATCATCACCAATATGATTCTCGTCAGATGTAGTGAATTTCGTCTGATGGATCATCACGATCATTACCAGCTTCTGACAAGATAACAATCACTCACGAGTGGGTGGTCCGCTGGGCTGAAGTTCTCCAACAATTCTTTTGAGCGTTGAAGGAGAGATGATACTTGGTCTTGAGACAAGAAATTTGGAAGGCAAATATAGCTACATCGAATTGCCAAGTCTGCGCCAAACGATAAGTTAATGCTGATCTCACTCACCCCTCTCGATTAAACTGGAGAACATGGCCCTGCAATTAGAGTAAATCAAGCCGGTGAGCGAGTCACACTTGCCTGATCCACTTGTTCCTGCGTCATATACCTCATCATCATGGTCGGCGGTGAGAGATAGATTCGAGTTGATCTTGGTGGGGTGAAATCGGCTGTCGGCAACTCAGATTCACGCCACCGATTAAGTGTCTGCGTCATACTCGAGGATCGAAGACTTTGCTCAGGTTCGAGCATCGACTACGATGCATAACGGTGGGGTACAACAATATTATGATCACGAGCACTCCAACGGTACTAAACTATACTGTATACTGTACAAGAGCTGACATGTGGTGCAAAATGTTGTCTCATACCTCCGGATCTTGTGCATTGTCATCGACATCGACATTCTCCCCGTTTGCGAGTCGCTGAATGAGATGATCAATTTTTGCTTTGTGTATCCGATGATGTTCTTGCCACCCTTTCCAAGGATGATGAGAATGCTACGACGATGACGCTCCTTAATTTACCATCGTGGTGATGAATTAGCATAGCTGCGCACCAGTCGTCCAAATGCTTGGAATATCTTATCTGATGTTCCCTCGGGTTTCGTGAAAAAATATTTGGCGAGGAGGATATCATCTGCGCGGGAATACCGCATCTTCTTTTCGGGTGGTTGCGGTAGAGGATCGTCCTCTTCTGTCCTATTTAGTTCGTGTTTGTGGCGACGCCAGAACTTCATCCAGGATGCGCGTGAATGGTGAGGGGCCTGGAATAGAGAAAATGAGTAGAAAAGTATCACTGGTGGCAAGGGCGGAACCTTTGTGGCGACATCTTTCCAGAAAGCTACCATGTCAAAACGATCCTGCGATCTGCAATAAAGAAAAGTAATAAGCACCATGAAGCTATCTTGCGTGTTAGACTCACTTCCTGTACTCCATGAAGCGAACCAAAAATGTCACATCATGTTCCGTGAACGCGACCCCTTTCCCAGTCGTACTTCTAAACAATGCCCTTGGGGGAGTTGGTGACCGATTACGCGGTTGATTGCCTTCTTCCTGCAATCGTCGCTGCGCTGCTGCAATGATCCCAGGACCGGTATTAATTCGGAGCTGTTGTTCCGCAGCGCTCGGTTCTTGATCTCCGTCTTCCTGGGGCGTCAAGGCATCGCCAATGTCCATGGAATACCCACCAAGCCTAATTTGGTGTTTATTGCAGTACCGGCGCCATGAATAAAATCTGTAGAGGAATAGTTATGCTAGTGGAGAAGATATAGACTAAGGTGCTCACGTATGATGCGGAGCCTGGGGGGTGATCATTCAGCAAATTAGCTATACGGTGCACAAAACACAGACCTTGACAGCTATTCTCTCGCATATCTCTCTTAGGCTGGTGACGATGAGTGAATACCTTGGCATGGACGTTAGTTGGAACAAACCTAAGTACGAGACCTTGTTCTTGACAGTAATCGATATATCTCTTCAGGTACAATACATCGTCTGAAGTGAAGAGATTACCACCATAGGTACTCTTAATCACGCGATTTGGTGGCGTAGGAGACCGAGCAGGGGGGTTTTTTCGATTAAGGACGAGGGTAGAAGGTGGCGCCGCAGGGACGCCCTACTGAAGTCTCAGATATACGTGAAAGTGGAAGAAGATTGTGCTTGCCTGACTCCGATTTCGCTTGCGACCACGTGATTTTTCTCCACTAACACTGTCAAGTGGAGCATTGGTTGAACCAGCAGTCGCCGAAGGGCCTGGTTCATGAATATATGGAGGGTGTTGCTCAAAAGGTTGCTCATACTACGGGGGCATGTCAACCTGGCTGTGTGAGGCGATTCGGTTGTGGGGCTAACCGTTGCTGGATCATAGGTATAATCACCTGGGGGTGCGGGTGGCCAATCGGCTTGCTCGTCTCGATACCTATAAGCATAGGGAGGACCACTGGGCCCCGCCACCATGTGGGGTGGGGGCTGCTCGAAACCAGTAACCCAAGAGCCATCCCGATACGGTTGTGCGGGACGAGGGAGCATTCCTGAAGGAGGTTGAGGGGGTGCCATGTGGGTTTGTTGTGGCGCAATGGCGTTGGGAGCCTGCCATGACTGAGGTGGGGCTGCAGTGGGTGGTTGGATACCGCGGGGGGGAGGGTGCATAGGGTGTGCATAGACTGGGTAGGCGTACGAGCCCTGGGGGGGTGGCGGAACAAGGGAGTCAGCCGGGCCCATGGCGGGGAGTGCCTGTGGATGAGGTATGGGTGGGAGGGAAGAAGGTTGAGCAGAGGAGGCAGGGTCATTCTGGGAGGGAGCGATGTCGACCCTAGACAAAATTGAAAGAAAAATATGGGGGACGTGGAGGAGGACATACTTTTCTGTCCCGGTGACCCTGCATCCCGCCCAGTTGTTCTGGAATGTCTGGAGTGCACCGGCGCGAACGCACTCGTGGACCCAACGGGAGTGGAGGACGATCTTTCCTTTTTTGCCAGCATACTGGCGGAAGAGGTTCTGGCCAGACTCCTTGTGGGGATCGACTACGATGTGGAATGAGTGTGAAAGGATCAGACGAGATCGGTGGAGACATGCCTAGGATATACGGCGTGCCACTGTAGCTGGGAGAGACGGTACCGCTGTGTTTCTGTGCGGGGGGTGATTGGATGGAAAGATCGGTGTGGAAGGAGGGACGTACGGTGATGAGGTCTACGAGGTCGTCTCTGTCGTCGACGTCTTTTTCGATGTAGATGGTGAGGGGAGTGCCCATCATGGGTTCGAGAAAGAGGGCGGCATTCTGGGGATCGGTTTGCGGCGGGGGCGCATTCTGGCTGTGAGCGCGTCTGGCAGAGCGGGCTGGTGCCATGGGTCTTGGCCGGGACTGGTTTTTGATGTAGAGGCGAAAGAAAATCAGGTCACGCGCTGGTTGGAGTCCTGCATGCGGACTTTGAACTTGCCTCTCGGCATCTCGGCTGTGGTGTTGTGTCTTATTTGTGTGTATCAACATGGGAAGTCGGAGTCTGAAAAGGTATTATCATTCACGGCAGATACCTCTGCTCATTGCGCTGCCCATCCGCTGTGTTCCCCTCCACTCCACTCTTTCTCTCCTCAACCACCATCATGGCCACCGTCGCCGGCCGAAAAAAGTCCATCGTCTCCAACCCTGGCCTCGTAATCGAAACGCCCGTTGCCAACAATAACATCCTCAATAAGGCCGCTTCAGCTTCCACCTCCCTCTACCAGCAATGCTCTTCCCTCCGTGCTCGTCTCATGCGCATCCCAAATTTTTCCCATTTCTTCATCCTCTCCTCTCCGAACGGCGACCTCCGTCAATCTACCGATCCAGTCACACAGCTTTGGGACTGCTTCACACTCGGAATCCCTCTTTGTTTTCTCTTCAATCTTCTTCCTCCTCCCACTCGTCCCATCGCCGAGATAAGCACCGATCCTGCCACGTTCGATCTCTCCAATGAGAAGGAGAAGAAACGCGCTATCGCTAAATTCGCTATGAGGCTCTGTGACATCGACAATTGCGAAAGATTCACTGTTTCCGATTTGTGGGATCGTCATTCTACCGACGGTTTGGTTAAGGTGCTTCGCTCCGCGCTATCTATGGTCTGCAAGTCTAATGATATCATATAGGTGGTTAGCACTGTCACCACTCTCGTCGACCTTTTACCCCCAGAGATCTTCGAGCCGGCTCTGGTCTCTCCCTCTCTTCTCACCTCTCAAGAGTCGATAGATTCCCTTGCCAACCACACACTAAGTGCTACTGTCACCCCGAGCGCCCACGATGCTGCTCGAAACAATATTGTCAGAGAAATGGTAGAAACTGAACGCAAGTATGTGCAGGATCTGGAGGTAATGCAGGTGGGATACACTCTTCGATTCATTTAATCCCCTTGGCTCATTCGGGTCAGAAATATGCGACCGCACTGTCGCAAAGCAACACAATAGACCAGGATACCATCCATCTCCTCTTCCCGGGTCTAAACAAGTTACTGAACTTTCAAAGAAAGTTTCTTATTCGCGTTGAGAGCACTGCTGAGATGTCTTGGAGAGATCAGCGCTGGGGTCTGCTCTTCCTCGAAAACGTGAGTACAATTGTTGCCTTTTTCGGTACTTGAATGCTCAATGCGGCGTTTTTGTTGTCTCCGTAATACTGTGTTCTTTTTGGCACAATAGGAGGACGAGTTTGCGGTGTACGAACCCTACTGTGCTAACTACACTAATGCGGCGGACATCATGATTAAAGAGGAGCAAAACCTGTCGGTAAGTCCCTTTCCAACTAGTTTCACACTCAGTTGGTTTCCATGTGATCCTGGTTGATGTGACGACGGTGGATGTTGGCTGCATCCCAAAATAGCACATCTGATGTTTCATTTCTCTTCCTGCGTTCCAGGTACATAACAATTTGATCAACGCCAGATCCGAGCTGCCCGCTTTTCTAATCAAGCCTGTTCAAAGAATTTGCAAGTATCCATTACTCCTTGACGTGAGTGACCTGATTTTTGGTCGCACCTTTATCCGAATGTTGTTCTATGTAGTCTTTAGTGAAAGCATCAACCATCGTTGATTACCCGCATTACGAAGAACTTCGAGCCGGTTCTGCTGCGGCGAAGCGAATAACAGATAAGATCAATGAAGCACAACGTCGTGCGGAGAACAATCAAACTGTACGAAATCTGGAAGGTCGTGTCAAGGACTGGAAGGGTCATCACTTGTCGAATTTCGGAAACCTCCTACTCGACGACATTTTCACTGTCACCAAATCAGAGGTGGATCGAGAGTACCATGTTTTCCTATTCGAGAAAATCATTCTGTGCTGCAAGGAAGCACTCCAACCTCCGCCAAGCGGCAAACGAGGCGGAAAAAATAATTCAATCTTGAAGAAACAGCAGACTCCCACAGTCATTTCTATCCCTGGTGCGCCCAACAAGAAGAAAGACACTCCACTCCTTTTGAAAGGTCGCATATTCCTGAACAATGTTACCCAGGCTATACCATGTTCGCCCAGAAATTCAATTGGTGTGTCGCGGACATGACATTCTGTGGACCGCGAAATGCTAACTCTTCTGTAAGGTTCTTCTGCCCTCAGTCCATACTCTCTTGCCGTGTGGTGGAGAGGCGATGACGATTTAGAGTACTTCACCCTCCGGTGTCGCTCGGAGGAGCAGCTGAAGCAGTGGGAGAGTCAAATTAACAGACTGATCAGTGAAGTAGCCAGTAGGAGGGCCTCAGACCGGAATATCTCGCAATTTGTTGCGCACAATGGCCACACCTCTATACCCCCTTCAATTACCCAGCGGCCTCCACTTCCCTACTCGCATGACAGAGCGTCGTCTTCGATATCTCACTCACAATATATAAACAGTCTACCACCTCATCCAGCCAGCGGGCGTCACAGACCGGGTCCTTACTCAAACGAGGAGCAATCTTCCATAGCATCCTCCTCTGGATCATATTCTAGTGGTGGTTACCAAGGCCGTGTTTCCACAGATGGGTTCGAGTTCGATCTCGATGACGAGTACGAAGATTACCCACCATCAAGCGTACCATCGTCAGGTCGTGGAACACCGATGGGCATCCACCGCCTCACAGGGCAAAATATTTATCCCGACCGCGAGTCATTCGACCATTCCCGGGCTCGAGCAGACGATACCAATGGTCATGTCCATACACAATGGAGATCGACCAACGGCGCTCATCCATTCCCTGGATCTCTGGTACCCTCTTATCGCCCGCCGGTGTCTCGTATGAGCTCTACTGCAAGTGCAACGGACGCTAGCTTCGGTGCTGGATCTCGACCTCCTCGCATTCCCTTGCACACCCAAATCAGTTCCGGGATGCTCAAGAATCCGTACGATCTACCCGATACACCGACCTCCATCAGTAGCGCACCCATTCCTTCCCCACTTAGCCGCTCTAGGAGCGCTAGTCAACCCAGCGCTTATGTTCCACAGCCATCTTTACCTCCCGTTCCTAGCAGCACTGCATGGAACCATCGCTCGCAGAGCTCGGCGGTGGAAAGCAAGCGGGGCAGTGGCTCTAGCCAGTCCACCCGTGGCTCGTCAGAAGAATCTCCAAACACTTCATCCCCGATAACACCATTTGGTTCTAGTGAATCATCATTGGCAGGACCAGGGCTTCGACAATCGAGGTCACAAATGTTCGAGAGCGTGGCTCTGAACACCGGTCATCCCCCTTCTGTGAAGGTAAAAGTCCATTTCCAAGACGATATCTTTGTTATACAAGTTCCTCGATTCACGGAATTCACTGAGCTAGTGGATAAAGTTGGGAAGAAGATTCGCCTCTGCGGTCCACGTCGGGATGATACTCCGTTGAGGGTAAGATACAAGGACGAGGATGGCGACTTGATATCCCTTGGGTCTACCGAAGATGTACAGATGGCTTTCGAGTCATTCCGCCCTGGCGGACAAGTCACTCTGTATGTCATGTAGTCTTCCGCTACGTCAGCTGCATCTCTATCGTCACATGACATCGGGTTTTTTTGCGATTGGTTTCACTCGGAATTTTACGCGGTATCCTTCATACTGTACCTTTCGTATACGTTCGTTCACTCTACCTTTCCTTGTCATTTTCTATGTTATCCATTCCTTCCCCGAGGCTACTTTCCCCAAGACTTTCTTCCTAGTCATCTGTTTTTTACCATTCTGCTCCTTGAAGTCTTCAGCGCCATTGAGCATCTGTCTCATACATGGAGGAACATTGGTCATGTATAACTCTTGATAGAACACTATACTCATTGCTATGGGTCTTATTATATTATGACTATTGGTTACCATTGAGCATTCAAGGGCAAGCAGGGACTCAATCTATAGTCCCTGATGGTGTCTATCTATGTCTAGCTTGATATGCCGCGCAACTCTACAATGCATCTGGCGACAGATCCCCGAGAGTATGCAAGTCCATGCCACTCATGGCACTGTACAGTGAGCGAGTGTCGTCTCCGTACTCAGATTGCCCACCAATCGTTTCCTACATGCAACAATGAACAAAGTGGACAAGCACAGTTTGAGAGACTCACATCAAAATAGTGGTAAACTACACTTCTTGGAGCTTATTTAAACAGAGTCATTACCGGCTGACACAATTCCCAGCAGAGCAAACTTACTGCGAGGCGTTCTCGGTAACCGGCACGTTACCCCGCTCTGCAAGATATGATAAGCGACGAGTCCCGACCTGGGAAAATGGGATGTCAGTTCGATGTAGCCGAGCCTCTCGCTGGAAAACGTTCACCATCCAGTTTGGTGGGATGCCCCGAGACCTCGACCGCTATCGCCATGGAAATACTAGTGCGGCGGTGCAATCAGCAGCCATACAAGACGAAAAGGAAATAATAATACGCACTTCATAAAACCAAACATAATCACGGAAATGTGGATCGCTGTCCAATTTGGGGTTGCCACCGTTAGTGGCCCTTTTGCCCTCAGCATCACGCCCAAAGATGTGGATAATACGATGCTGAATTTCCTCCGCGACTTCGACGAGGTTCATGTATTCGCCGCTACCGGTAGGACATTCGACCTGAAGGTCATCTCCGTAGTACTGGTAAAATCGTTGGAGACTCTCGATGAGCAAGAAATTGACAGCAAGCCCTGCGTGAACCACGTGAGTTCTGGAACCTGGAGTACGTCGAGTGGCGGGAGGTCCTCACAGATGGGCCCGCGCCAGTTGGAATTCCCACCAAACATGCCAGAGTGGGATTCTCCTGGCCAGTACCTGACCTCATGTCGCTCTCCATGAACACGCATGCCCCAAGGTTTATCCTTGTGCAACTTCGACAGACTAGACAATAGTCCGTGTTTGAGAAGTGGGACAGGGGAGAGGTTTAGACGTGACGCACGATCGAATACCGTGTTCACTCAGGAACTCATCCTCATCCAGCATCTTCTCTAGGATACGAACAAGCCTCTCTTTGCTTGCAAGCGCAAGCAGACGTCGTTCTCCCTTGCCACTCACTATACAACATTAGGAACCGGAGAGTCAGATGAGAACCGTCACATTACCTTTCATATTGGCCATATTGCGGGCGGAGACCTCGGGTCTGTGGTCGATAAACCATTCCATGCGCTTCTTGAAACCTGGAAACCTGTTGAGAACGGCAGGTTCAAGGACGAGGGTAGCGTAAAGGGGGATGAGGCCGACAAGGCTGCGCACGGGCAACTGTATCGCATTTCCCGGTCCGAACTGAATGACATCATAATACATCCCGTCCTCTTCATTCCAGAGGCTCAACTCATCATCCCCTGACATGTATGTCATGGCATCAGCAATAAAGATAAAATGCTGAGACAAGGTCAGTAACCGTGGCATCGAGCTTCCGCGATGAACCATCCAGCCTACCTCAAAGAATTTGGAGGCAATATCCTCATAGACCGCATTGTGTTTTGCAAGCTCCAGCGCCATATTTAACCTGAGCACCATCAGAAAATTTTCAAGGTCACGCATCTTGACTCCACTCACATATTCAAGCAATAGGACGCCATCCAGGCCGTGCCATCTGCCTGACGTAAACTTCCCCCTGTAGGCAGAGGCTCTGAACGATTGAAAACACCAATATTATCGAGTCCAAGGAACCCCCCCTCGAAGACATTATGTCCCCCGGAGTCCTTTCTATTTACCCACCTGCATAAGCATCTATGGTTAATTGAACTTCTCGCGAGAATGAGGCTACGAACCACGTAAAGTTTAGTAGTAGCTTCTGGAAGACTCTCTCCAAAAAGGGTATGTCCTCCCGTCCTGTGAGCTTACGTTCTATTTTAAAAACTCGGAATGTCGCCCTGTAATATCCGAAATCAGCGCGTTGAGCAAGTCCGGTAAAATAGAAATATAACACACCAAGCATGTACAGGTGGATTCACGTCGGAAAAGTTCCACTCATAGGCAGGAATCTGGCCGTCCGGCTTCATATACCACTCCCGGGTTAGTAAGTCTAATTGCTTCTTGGCGAAAGTTGCATCAACGACAGCGAGGGGAATACAATGGAAGGCGGTGTCCCAAGCAGCGAAAAATGGATATTCCCACCTAAGAGATTGACCAGTGAGCTGAAGATCACGAGGCAAATGGATAAAGTCACATACTTATCAGGCATGGAAAGTATATCGTCGGTGTGCATGTGGCGCCATTCCTAGCGCGCAAATTAGTGTAGGCCAACAGCCAGTTGCAAAACATGCTCACTCTATTGCGGACATCCTTACGTCCAGGGGGTGGTGTTGGTTGAGCAGGGTCCCCATCGATCCATTCCTTCTGCACGAAATGGTAATACTGCTTCGTCCACAACATGCCCCCCAGGGCCTGCCTCGTGATTTGCTTGAAGTCGTCGCTCATCGGACCCAGAATAAGAGAACTGTAAAATTCATCGGCCTCCTCCCGTCGTTCTTCTATCGTTACATCAAAGGAAGCCTCATCTTCCAAATTCAAAATCTTCGACACCGACTGTGGCGTCAATCTCAAGCGCACGACTGCACACCCACCATTACCCGGGACGTCCTGGAAAACGTAATGCGCTGCGGACTTCGTTCCCCGTCTTTCTGGGTTAACAAATTGACGTGAGGTTGTCGGAGGGATGGACTGATAGGCAATGTCTCCATTAGGACCACCTGATTCTGAGCCAGGTCGATGCAAGGGGATGATATGGTCGTGAAAAGCATCCTTGACATATGACGCCGTATTTTGTACTCCGTAAAGACGCTGGAAGTTGGTATCGTTATCCGTGAAAAGAAGTTCGGGTTGAATGACGACATCCTCCTCCGTGACGAATCTATTTTCTGCGTCGACAGGTGGGGGGGAGGGTAAGCAGTACATAAAGAACTTTTCCATGTCAGGATGCCTTATCTTGACATATTGGATATCGTTCTCCGTGACCGAGCCCGCAAGGGATGGCATCGGGGGTTTCACGGCAGGCCATGACCATGTGTTACGAAACCAGAGTTGGGGTACGATATGGAGTGTAGCGGGTTCTGGTCCACGGTTGTAGCTGGTTATCCTCACGTAGATAGTGTTTGGGTCATCTTCATCTTTCGCGTACTGCAGAATAAATTCAGACTCCCGAAGGGAGGTAGCAAAACGGTGACAGACCTCCATGAAGACATCCCAATACCGATCCTCTTCAAAGGCATTAGAGTCTAAGATCTCGAACTCTGTGACATTCCGATCACGATGGACATTCTCCGTCACGAGCTCTTCGTAGGGGTACTTGCACTGGGGGTACTTGTACAAAAACTTCATGTAGGAGTGGGTAGGCGTCGAATCTAGATAATAGTAAAGCTCCTTGACATCTTCGCCGTGGTTCCCTTGGTGGCCTGTGACGCCAAAAAGACGTTCCTTCAACATACGATCCTGGCCGTTCCACAAGGAGAGCGAAAAGCATAGTCGCTGATGGTTGTCCGAGATACCGCCTATCCCATCTTCGCCCCATCGATAAGCACGAGATCGTGCGTGCTCGTGAGGGAAATGACTCCATGCATCACCGTTTTCCGAGTAGTCCTCCCGGACCGTCGCCTGAAGTCGGTGAGTATGAAAGCGTGGATGCCATAGCAGATTTACGCTTACCCACTGTCTATCGCTGAGGTACGGACCCCATCGTTTCCAATGGCGAAGCCGAGCATTGTCCTGTTGTAAACGGTACCTCTCCGTACCCAGGTAGTCTGCGCCGAGCCTATCATTTAGACGCAGGCGGTAGCTCTTTTTCACGGCATCGCGATCTGAGCCATGTGGGCTCGCCTTTGTGACCTTTGGGGGCTCTGATTTTGCTGCTGGTTTTGGAATATGGATAGTGAGACGGGAGTCGCGAGGGTCTGGGTCGCTTGATCCTGGACTATCGCTGCCTCTGAAGAGCTTTCCTTGTATCGTCTTGGCCGAGCTGGAAGCCATGGAAGAGGATGAGTGGGTTGGGAATGAACGTCGAAGTCCGAGTCGGCCGCTTTATATCCGGGCCAGAACTTATCTGACGTCATCTAGACCTTATCTAAATTGAAGAAAAATGGGGTATGCATTCGAATATATCGGAATGACCAAACTATGTAGTTTAAGTTGCGGTGAGGACCCGCCTGCAGATCTTATCGTAGCCAGCGTCCAATATGTAGACCAGTAATCCATAGAAACAAAAGCTCTGTCACCATCTTGACTCCCCAGCCGCCATCAATACACTCTCCGTCCAGTTGTCCTCCCCAAGTCGATCCCCATCTGGGAGCGTAACGTCTAAGTGATTGAACCGAACATCTGTACCCTCTCCACGAGAGCTCCGGCAAAGAGTCGTACCGGGCCCTTTTGGCCCCTGCGAATCCGTTGTACCATTATTAGTGTCATGTCTGATGGTGGTGTCACGGCCTTCATCGTCCTGGATGCCCAACGCAAGCGAGATTGAAGATTCATCGATCGCCGTGTTCAATACTGGCGGATAACTAAATCGAGAGGACTGCGGGGCTGTGACCATAGAATCTGGGGAGGACCCAGACGTAGAAGATGACCGTAGAGCACTTTCCTGTGACGCGCCGAGGGGACCGCCGACCACCGAATGTTTGGTAAAAAGGTGTAACGATGGCTTTTTTAGTCGTTTCGTGCGAGAAGCAATGGATGCCGGCCAGGCCTCTGCAGAAACAGAAGAAGTAAAAGAAAGGGATGGGGTGGATTTGCGATGCGTAATTGGGTTCCGGACGACGCAGTCTTGTGGTTCGGGAAATTGAAGTTCTCCTTCTGGTGGGGCTCGCGTTGGTCGTAGACTCGGGACCGGGAGGGCGATGGGATCCGTGATGTCAAGGGAATGGGGAGGGTTGGAGGACTGTTGTTCACTACATTCATCCGCGAGTGCAAGGGGCTTAACCAACTGCATAGGTGACCCCGATGACGACGAGGGATCGGACAGGGAGTCGGTTGAGCATGACAGGGAAGGTGGAGAGCATAGATTGGTTAATTTGAAGTTCAAAGACGTAGGGGTGAGTGGGCGGCCACCCTGTGATAGCTGAGAAATTGAAGAGCTATCGTCCGTTAGGATGGAGAATGATGATGTCTCCGTGTCGTGAAGGATTGGGGTAGTTCGCTCGGGAATGCTGCTGGATAATACCAAAGGTTCGCTGACTAGCGAAGACGGAATGGAGGACAACCGTTCATCCGCCGTAGGAAGGCTGGGGAGAGGACGAGCGGAGCGCTTGCTTTCGCTTGATTGCAGCTGCGGAGCTGGTAGATCTGTGACACCGGGATCTTCGGTCGACAAGCCCACCACTGCAACTCCAGGGGTGGATTGATTTGCTTCTCCAGAGATAGAATCCTGATCCGAGCCCTCCTTGAGTCGATAAACACCATGCCAGGTACCCTGGCTTTCACACAGTGCTTGTAATAGCGAGGGATTCATACTCAGACTTGGACATAGCACGAGCAACAAATTACTGAGCGGCATCTTCGTTTCCGAGCTCCTCTTAGCTGTGTGATTGATCACCTCCGTAACCGTGAAGAGCAAATCGCGGTTTTCTTGTGGTAGACGAGATATAAGGGTCGAGAGCGCTTTACGTAGAGACTCGGAAGGTGTATGAGATCCGGTGAATCTAGGCATTCCAAGCGTGGAGAGAGACGGGGGTTTCCGAAGTCCCTGAATAGTGTTCGGTAGGGGCGGATCTTGAATGTTATTGGTCAATCGTTCCGAGGCCATAGCCGCGTCAAAGTAGGGCATCAACTGGTTTGTCAAGATGGGTTCGGGTACTCCAGTATACGTCAGTCAGGGGCAAAACTGAACGAATCAAGCCACTCACACTCTCGCAAGTACGCCTTGAATACAGAAGCGACCGCATGAGGGTCCAAATCTCCGGGGTTGGATTGTGCGATATCAAAATCAGCACCTGTGGTTAGAGGGATTCATTCCTAATCCAAAGGGCGAATATTTGACGCTTACCGGTATCAAACTCGGCTCGTAACTTGGCTACATGGCCCGAACGACCATTAACACTGAGAAAACGATCAGTATTGACACCCTGTATGTGTATGGCTCCACACTGCGCACCGAAAAAGCCCCTGCTCTTGGACACCCCACACAAGAATATGCTGAGCACATCTAACCACCAACGCAGGAATATGGCGGGATTCTAATGTCGGTGAAGGCTGACTTGCATGTTCCAGGGTGCCCGACTCCTTCCGTTTAGCGAGGAGCGCACTCCGAGTCGAGTCGATAGCAGTCTCTTCCACACAAGTTCTGAGCTCCCTTCCGAAGACGAGACCACGAACGCTAGGCGCACGAACAGGACCTCGCAGACGACTGCCAAGCTGAGGTCCTTCGTGATCAGATAATGACGAAGCGGTAGAGCTAACAGATGGCGTCTGAGGATGATGGCGAACTCTCCGGCCGTGTGCATGACGTGGAGACTCTGCGTGATGTGAGCCTGCTCGAGTTGGTGATCCGGCGCAGTCAGTGGACGGTGATTCACCATGCGGTGACGCAAGGGGACTCGAAATCGAACTCTTCGAGCCCCACACTCGACCCATTCGTTCCACAGCGCGTCTTGCAAGCCCAGCGGCAGGGGCAAAGCCTGATGTCATGCTGATGGCCGTTTGGCGGAGTGATGGTTGGGAAGAATGGGGTACTGGAGACGATGTAGGTTTTGGTGGTCGACCTGGAAGTTCCGGCAAACTTCGTTCGACCCGCGAAGTTGCTTGATTCAGCGAGGCCATCATGCTGATTTGTCGTGTTATGGCTTCTCGAGTAGTATCTGAAGGCAGCGAGGAGAAAGTCATAGTAGAGACCTCCCGGTTGGCAAGGCGCTCCCGTTCGCGTCCTTCTGACGCCGATCCGGGAAGAGTGACCGTAATTGTCTCCAAACTCATGGTAGCATTCGACATAGTAGGGCCGGAAACCATGAGGGAGACGGGAGATCCAAGATTTAGAGATTGGGACCTCCTATCTCTGAGTCGCAGGGAAGAGCTAGGAGATGGACGACCAAATGCCCACCCCTTGTCGTCATCTCTTGATGCATCCCCTTCTTCAGCCATAGCATACTCTGCGTCCGTGATCAGCGCACTTAGGCGCTTGTTCATGGGCACGATGGTATGGGTTGAATGCAACGACTCCGCAAGCGATACGGGACGTGGGGTCCTACTCCCTAAACTGGGGCGGATGGTGTGGAGGCTCAAAGACGAATCGCTTTTCCTGCGTACATCTTTTGATTCGAACCGCTCGAGGTCTTTCCGTTCGTGTTCCTTGAATGCGACCTGCTCATCGCTCTTATCCATGTAATCTAGTGCCGGCACAATAGGACTGGTGGTTGTAATAAGGGAGAGGCGTTTATCGATGTCGGTGTTGATCGGTGTGGGGCGGGATGGCGAGGAGACCGGTGAATGAGCTTGCTTCGGTGGGGGAAGGGGGGGTGGTAAACTTAGACTGCTCAGGGCGGGAGATGCAGGTGCCGATTTCTTGTTGAAAACATGTTGCGCAAGCTGGAGAGTAAGCTGCTTTGCTCCCAGCGGACGTGGTGCACTACCCGATGCAACATGCAGCGATTCGTCGACCTGGGGTTCTTTCCCTTTATCGGGTCTCAGGGATGGTAAAGGGAGGACAGTGTTTGACTTTTTCCGAGGCCCGACTAGAGCACGTTTGAACCGACTCCCGACATGCGACGCCGGAGCACCCAGAGAAGAGGGCGCGGATGACGGCGACAATGATGTGTTGAGCTGAGGCCGGCTGGCAACCTGGCCCATTGAAGGAGTAGAAAGGGAAGAACGAGGATGGTGGAAGGAAGCAGGTACGCCAAAGATACTCTTGAACGTGGTGGAAGAGGGTGAAGAGAGTTGATCGACGGGTGAGATGCCTGAATGAGAGGGGGGTGTCGAGGGTGGCGACATGGGCGAAGCTGCTGACGAGGAAAACGAGGACGAAAGTGAGGCTTGAAACGTGGAGACTGATTGCTTGTTCTGAACCATGAGGTACCCCTTGGCTGGAGTACCTTCTGGCAGAGGGGGAGTTGGACAGATCGAGGCAATGAATGAGGACCACCTAAATGAGATGTATACGGTACTACAAGGGAAAGGAGGGTCTAGCTGTCAGCAAGGATCCCAGTAGGGAAGGTGGAAACCGAAGAATGCAACGCCGTGGCAGCAAGGCTACAAACGTGCAGGGAGGTGTACAAAGATAGGCACTCACCATACAGGCTCTGCCCCGAAAAAAATAGACGGGGTAGTTGCGTCCAGAAGATAGCTGATGATCAGTCAAGACCACCAACTTGGCCGTACTCAGTGAGGAGGAGAGAGCGGAAACGAACGCGCGGCGCCGCTCGCCGTGTGGAACGACCTCACAGTGAAATGCAGGGTCGCACCAAATTTGGAACATTGACGTTGTTCTCCATTATTAAGTAAAACTGTCTAGTACTAACACATTCTACCCCTCATACGTATCGGTGATGCTACCCTGATCCCATCACGATGCAATGAGAAGCTCTTTCACGAGCTCGTAGGTGAAAAAACTCGTTGCCATGCTCGGTGCGACTTTTACTGTGTGATCCGACGTCAAGCGTTGTCCGTGTCGCATGATAGCGGCTAGAAACTCACGTAAGTTGGGCCAAATGCCACGGTATAACCCCTTAAATCCTTCAGTCTGGATGACCGTCTTCAATGCATCCAATGCTCCATTGTACCGATACCCCATCCCCTCACCAGACATGCCAACAACCTGCATCTTCCTCCTCAGAACGTCAAAGGGATACGTCAGCGTTTGTGAAATAGTTCCTGCAGGACGTCTACATTCAGCGCAGCTGCAACATTCGCTGGGGTGGCTGGATCCATACCGGCTAAAGCACCGCATATCAACTTCCTAGCGGTATTGATCTTGCCAGGTGGTGTGATGATACCACGCAGTGCCTCGTACGCTGCAAAATTGATACCAACATATGGTGCAACCCCCATCGCTGTCGCAACGAGTCCACGATACAACCCGCGGACCCCGCCCTCTTCACGCATGACTTTGCGCGTCATACCAAGCACCGTTAGATCAGCCTTGGTATAACGCGGCTTCGACGTAGAGGTTGATGCGCTGGAAGAGGATGCGGGGGATGAGCGCAATTGATTCTGCACCGATATGCTAGCCGTGGCGATAGATAAACGCGATCGGACAAGGTCCAGAGGGTATGTCGAACCTGAAGCCCGGTCTGAACGTCAGAACGAAGGGGAACCAGGGCGTTTCGCACAAACTGATGTGGTGCCAGCTAGCGCACCACTGATCACCCGTGTCGGGGTATCCAGCTCCTTTGACCCATTGCGCGTGAAAAGCTATCCGCAGGCTTACTAGACGAATGGCGAGAGTGGTTGAATCTTGGTCCACTGACCTTTTTTAGCTGCTCATAGGTCGTGAATTGCACGGCACTATAAGGCACTATCCGCAGGCAGTTGACCCCATTCCCTCGCATGAATCCTGCAAAACCTTCTTCCTTCCATATTCTCACAAGACTGCGCCAGACTCCCTTGTACTGGCCATTTGAACCACTCGGCTGCACTTGCCTACAGATATCAAGAAGTCAGAAAGCACGAACTTACGTTCAGCCGTGGGTGTACTCACTGTATAATTTTCAGCCTTTCTAGTGGGCTCACAACAGTCCGAGATGCAGCGCCTGCGATGCCTCCGGCCACGAAGTAATAAAGGAGCTCGGGTGACCAGAGCCCGTTCTTTTGCAACTTGGCTGTTGCCATCGCGCGGGGCCTTGAGCCTTGTGTCGGTGTTACTTGGAACAAGACCGTTGAGCACCAAGTATCGAGTGTCCGATGGCCGGTTGAGCCTGAGCACAGGATTTCGTAAAAGTAAACAAGAAGATATTATTAACAAGTTAGACACATGTGAGATAGCAGGAGGTTAATCAAACAACGCGAGATTTCCACGTCTTCCTGCAATGGCCAAATCTATCATATTTTTTGGGCTCTTCTGGTCCTTGCTGACACGCCACTTGTAGTAACTAGGGACTTTCAATCTGTGACTCAGAAAAGTAGACCATATTAGTGCCGGTTTTACGGCTAAGACATGTGTTTCGGGTCTCCTTCACACACGGGCGAGATTCGGATCACTAACATGAAGCCTATCCAAGTCTGGCTTTCTTCCTGGAAGAACCGCCCTGGACAGTGGTATACCCTTGCATGGCTCCGGCTCCACCACTGACACTGGTAGTGCTACCAGGCTTAGATTGCTGGGACAAATGCTGGCCTTGCCCATGCCCGTGTACAGTTGGACCCTGAGGCTGTGTGTGCGGCTGGGTTGGCGCAGGAATGCCGCCCATCATCGAGGGCGCCTCGTCCTGAGTGATTCGACGTTGAGGTGGTATTTGGTGCGCTGGTAGGTATTGAAACACGCTGTTAGGGATCGTAACGAACATGAGCATCGAGAAAAGGGCCATCATGGGTCTAGACTGACTTCAGTGTAGGTCGAGGATCTTCTTGAAACCACCTATGACTGAGAGCCTCTTTCGCAGTTAATCGTTTGTCGGGATCATAAGCAAATAGCTGACGAAGCAAATCGTGTCCTTGCTGTGATCGAATTCGTGACTGACACCACTCTGCAAGGCGGTATTGATATCTTGGAGAAAAACGAAGTTAACACAAATTGTCTAGTATATGGCTCCATCCACGTACACATCCAGTCGTTTCATATTCTGGTATTCAAGCATATCGCAAACACCCGGCCAGTCCTTTTCTTCGACGGCCAGTCAATGACAAAATACGGCAAGAACGAAAACAGTCGTCACCGTTGGGGGTACCAAGAACTTCAAATATTTTCAAAAGTTGATCCCTTTGGAATGGAACGTTCTTTTTCGAGTCCAATTTCGCCTCTTCACCCTTGAATATTGGTCGCAAGCTGGCTAGCTCTGCGAAAACACAGCCGACGGCCCAGCAATCGATCGCCCTATGGTAATGCTTTGCGCCCATGAGAAGCTCGGGAGCACGGTACCATATAGTGACGACAACCTTGTCGCCTGCAAAGAGGGGCTGTAAGGGCTTGTGAATCAGACGAGCGAGGCCTAGGTCCCCGATTTTGACGGTGCCGGAGGCAGTAATAAGTATATTTGCAGGCTTGAGGTCCCTGTGCAGGATGTGCGTGGAATGAAGATAGACAAGACCATTTAGGAGCTGGTAAACCAAGGATTTGAGAACTTGAGATTGGATCTGAAGCCGGAGGGTCTGAGAGTAATGGTGGATGACTTGCTGTAAACGCGGTAAGGAGCGCTTTACACTGAGACATCATCTTGCTCGACGCTTGAAACGTACCAGAAAGTCGTGTTCGGCATAGTCGAAGACCATATAGATTGATTTGTCCTCGAGAATAACCTCTTTGAGGGCTACGACGTTTTCGTGTGATATTTCTCTGTTGAGCTGTTCGTAATGGACTATATTCAATTTTCGCGTTCTCTGAAACGAGGAGCTTACTGCAATCTCTCGAATCGCGCTCTGACTGATACCGGTATATGTCACGACGTCCCCTTCTTTGTCTGGCTTGAACTTTTTGATCGCGTACATGACACTCTCGGAGTCGACGCTTTGTGCTTTGTAGACCCGGCCATACGTTCCCGAGGATATGAAGCCGAGGATGTTGTATTTTGAGGCGACACTCTGATGTGCAGCATCCCTCTTGGTGCGATAAATCCTCATAGGATCAGTTTGCAGAAGTGTATGAGACCAATCATCGAGCATTCGTGATGAGAGTACTAGTCTGAGAGGAAGGGGAAGTCCTAAAGTTGGTGTTGCTTCTGCCTTCAAGTTCGCTCAAGAGCCAGAGGCCACATATACCGAGCGAATTAGTTCGACTAGATATGTATGTGGACGGAGTGGCAGCGGACAAATCAAGATGGATTTGGCAGAGTATCCAGTACCGGAGTAGGAGCTGCGAATCAACAAATGTGACTATATGATTTAATATAAGTACGTGCAAAAATCGCTGGCTACGATGCTCATTTTGATAAAGTAAATCCATTTCCAGTTGCCCGGTTATAATTTGACGGTGGTACGCCGTTGAGCATCTTTCAAATACATGCATCCCTCGAGTGACAATACTTACTCGCCCGCGAAATGTGTTCACAGCTCCTTTGCAAATACAATCACTTAGAGTAGATCAAAATTGGACACTCAGACTCTAATTGCTCTAATGCCATTGAAACAGATGTTCCTTTTCACGACGCTCTTTTTTTTTTTACTTTCTGCACGATGCGCTGCAGACCAGCTGTCATACCCATACATCCCCCCGAGGATATGAGACCAAGCCAATGTTGTAC
>JBBPTY010000269.1:0-22119 GCA_038094335.1 Tylopilus aff. striatulus | reverse complement strand
GCTCATCATCACTCTCATATATCCCTTCCTCTGGCTATTCCAACACTTCCATCGCCAAGGTGGTGGTATCTGGAGAGTGTGTGGAGGTGCATACGCCCTCAAACGTATCGAGCAGATCACACTCACATCCTCCCAAGAATGTGCTCAAGAGTGTAACACCCCCAAGATACCGCTTCTAGATGCATCATCAGCCGACCATACACAGGGACAAACGTCGGAATTTCTTGGTCCCTCTCATGCGCGAACTAAAGTAGTTGGTTTGAGGGAGGGGGATTGGTTCAAACATTGGGAGGGAACGATTAGAAGAGCTGTGATAAACCGCTTGCAAACAACCCAGCCTCTTGTGGTAGGCAATAGTGCACCACTGATCCACCTCGATGGCTGTTGAACTGATTCTTGCAACTGTGGTCAGCCAATTATTTATACTTTTCTACATGGCGCGCCCATTATGATTAGATGGATGCGTTCCGGATTCTGGATGCAGAGAGCGAGATAGTACAGCTCCAAACAATATATGGATTAAATTTATAAATTACAGGTTGCTCAGCTATGTTAAAGTGATCCAGCTCTAGGCAACTCATGACGGCGAAGTCGTATTCATGCGACCGAATACACTTGCGTCCGTCCAGACAGCTGAGATGCCGATGCTCAAGCTTTCCTTGTTTATGTCATCAGACATGCGGTCTAGTTCGGATTCCGAGTAGTCGTCAGCTTCGAGAAAGGCGAGTGCGGTCTCTAGAAACCATGCACGCTTCTTGATGAAATGTACGACAACGGTTCCGCCGACGCGCTTATGCTCGTAGCGCTTCAGCTGACCTTCCCTATATCGCCATGCATGTGTTGTTTCCAGCGCGATTCCTAAGAGAAATAATTAGGAAATGTTTGTCAGTGATTGACTGTACAGACCTTCACGCAACTTGGACATGTCGCTCCCTTCCACCAATGCTTCTATACTTTCGCCTAGCCTCATATCTGGGATTGGTTGTTGATAGCGCATTCCAAATGTGGATACAGTCGAATGGGTCCATGAAGATGGTATAGGATTGTAGGGGGTGTTTGGGTTAGGCGGAGTTGGTTCGTCCTTCGACCCTTTTCCGATGTAAGAGAGAACAGATTGTCTGATTCGCCCAACATGCGAAGGGAACAGAAACCCATGCGAATAACTAATAAGGGCATAAACAGGTGAAACGAAAGGAATGGAACTGAAGTTGTACTTACACGGTGCCAGCGCGGGGATGGTCGTATATCCAGCACCGTTCACTCGCCCACCGAATTTGACCTGCTTGCGGATGCAGGCCCATCCATTTTGCTGTTTGCTTGTCCTCAGCCCCTTTTGTCAACCCCTTGACAGTTGGATCTTGTGAAACCCAAGTAACAAGACTCCAGCTCAATCCATATAACTCGCCGGCCATGAAGAGATCCTTAACCAGATAGCCCCAGTACACCAGTGGGTCCTGTACACTTTTGGGTACCTCGTCGACGGCAGGCTGCAGCGAATTAAGGAGGCCCGAATAGGAGGTCACCGCCCTGGCCGACATATTTCCTGAGAAACCATAAGGACTATGTCCTTTGGCATGCAGCTCTAATCTCATTCTGGATTCCAGTTCCGCCAGCATTACGAAGGCATCGTCGTCTACTTTGGCGACGAAGTCCGGTCGAACCCATGGCCTGGGCTGGCCAGAAGCATAGTCCCGCCAGGTAAGGTGTGAATCATGCGGAGCAGGATGAGGCGCGGGCGATGACTGCGCAGAATAAGAAAAATGTGGTAGTGGGTTAGAGGTATTACCATAGACAGGCGGCACCCATGCATTTTCAGCAGCCCAGCTGAAGTACACGTGTGACTTGCCCGAGTTCATGTTTTCAGGACAAGGCAGTATGATGATGTCGTTATACACTGCGTGAGGTCATCGAACTTGAATACCAAGAAATGCGCATGCTGGAGCACGATTACTCACTTTCGATTTCAGTTCGTATACGCCTTTCCCAACCTTTCCGAGGCTGACCGAGGACAAATCGCACTATTGTTCGTGATGTTCCAAGCCCATCGTCACTTGCACCCGCACCGTTTCGACTTCGAGGATGAGAAGCCCATGTCGTTCTTATCAGCATTCTACGTTCTAAAGCCGAGTCCATGGAAAAAACACCTAGAAGAATTCCTGCTGGGGGAAGAGACTCCAAGTCGTCTGGAGGGAATGTCGGAGGAAATGGTTCAGGAAGGGAATTCAAATATGGGTACGGCAGGCGAGCCCGATGGTTTGGAGGCTGGGATGATGAGGGGGGGATAGCACAGTATGCTTTCCAAGGCAACGGTTCTTTGTCAGGGTTTAGGATGTACATGAGAAGCAATGTGAGAGAGATTGCGAAGACTGTGAAGAGGAGGAGAGCAAGAATCTTATCGGAGTGAGACCGACGCGTGACACAAGAGGAAGATGAAAGACATTACAATAGTTATCGGCTGTTGGGGGAACAGGGGGTGTCGTACGATCCTCCTTGCTGCTTTCTTGACGGACCACCATATCCGCCACTCTCGCCGCCGTCTCCTGCGCGAATGAGGACGAAGACTCCGCCACCCACGATTCTCATCCCAAATACCGATGTAGGCTCCAGGTTTTCCGAGCAGCGGGGATGCTGGCTCACCATCTATGTCCGACGTGGGCGAAGTTAAGCGGTGATTTGAGTATGACGAGGTGAGTCCCCGCGATGGCGTTGGCGGCGTGTAGGAAGAAGTGGAGTCAGAAGAGGAGCGGTCCCCTTGAGTGGTATCCAGGTATGATGGGTCCATACGTTCACCCACAGGTATCAGGTTCGACGTATCCCTACACTCTTCCCGTGGGTCTGAGCCAGGCGAAAAATCGTTCTGTTCTCCAGACTGCCATTGTCTGGTGGTGTTTCGAGAGGTTGCCATGTCATTGGCACTTGCAGCGCGACGGTGGGAGCGAGTCTCGAACTTCAACTAATGCCTACCCGAGAAAATGGTGAACAAACGACAGAGGCTGTTCCGTTGATTTACATAAGGTTCATCTCGACACGATCATCATAGGTGACTCGGACTTAACTACAGTTTCTAGTACAAGGATTCTGGCACTCGCGTAGAATTAGACTGTCTGTACCCTCACGCCAAGGAAGGTGGAGCTAGCGCATGGCATAATTCTCTGCCAAATATAGGCGGTATGAGTTCGGCAGCAATCTCACCGAAATCACTTAGTGTACTTTGCAATAGTGAGCACACGACAATAACTATGAGATCCATACTTATATGGCGCACGTTCGCGAAATGCGAATGCTTTGCTTATTGGACGCCTAGGCAACTGCAAGATAGCGACGGTGCCCAAGTAAGACTGCACAATGTCCAGCCAAGTACGAGAGGGTACAGCAGTAGTTCGAACCTTTAGTACTACCTGGTTCGTCGGTTACTAGAGGGAATCGAGTCAATCGGCGCACGGTGCTGGTGGAAAGTTCAAACGTAACGATGCTACTCACGTGACTTCAATACTGGAAAGTTCTAGGACAGGGGGTCCTCTTCGTCTTTTACTACCTTCATGGCCACGCTCAGGTGTGAACACGCACAAGTCGAACACCATCGTTGACTAACTCTTGGTCAGACACGAGTTCTACGAGACAGATGAGAAGCTCACTCTCTCGGTATTCGACCGAGGGGCAGATCCTGAAGTAGTGACGGTCAAGTTTGAACCGCGAAAGGTTGGCTATCACGCTCATCCGATGCATCCCTTGCTGAGAAACGGTAGCTCACCTATCAAAATGGAGACAAAGTCTTATCACTTCAACCTCTCAAGGGCCAAATCGACCTCACGAAGAGCGATTTTACGGTAGGCAAGGTGAAAGTCGAGATCAGACTTGCCAAGATTGTCCTGGGTCGGTGGGGAGGACTTATTGGCGATTCCCCCGATCGTATGTCGTTTTCGATGTTTCTTCCCATTGCCACACTGCTGTTTTTCTTAGCGCTTGCGAATTCCGCTGCACCAGCGGCGCCAGAGATACCGATCAGCCACAAGAGGAAGAACTGGGAAGGCATCACTACAGGCATTCTCTCCAACGAAAAGGAGAAGACCATGGACCAGGATCCTAATGTTGGTGGCGACAGTTCGGTTAACACTTTTTTCCAGAAAGTCTTTGCGGACGCGGATGAGGACACGAAACGTGCGATGATGAAAAGTTTCCAGGAGAGTGGCGGAACGACACTCAGCACAAATTGGGACGAGGTCGGGAAAGGCAAAGTGGAAGTAAAGCCTCCAGAGGGGAGCGAATGGAAGCGATGGGGCTAGATTTGTCTGGATCATCCTCTTGAGCGATGATAGGTTCGGACTTTGACGAGTTCTATATCGCTAGCCGATAATTTCATAAGGAAATCCTGATAGCGTCATGCGCGTTTCACGTAGTCCCCATCCATGTCAACGCTCACCCTCATCGTCGCTGCAACAATGCAAAACGGCATTGGACGAGGTGGCACGATGCCTTGGCACATCCCTAAAGACCTGGCGTACTTTGCCCGTGTCACGACAAACGCACCAGCCGCACAGACGAACGTAGTGCTCATGGGTAGGAAAACCTGGGAGAGTATCCCGCCCAAGTTCAGACCACTGAAAAAGCGGATCAACGTGGTGCTTAGTCAAAACAGTGACTACGAGCTGTATGTCGATCCCGAATACACTAGCCCTGGACCAGTGGCTAACAAAGCACCAGGTTTCCAAAGGAGAGTGCACCCCCAGTGGCTGATTCGGCACATCTGTTTTCCGACCTGAAAACAGCTGTACAGACCTTTTGGTCTCATTGCAACGTCCACCGTCTGTTCGTGATCGGCGGATCCTCATTGTACGAGGAAGCGTTAGGCCACCAACAACTGCGAGCTGATCGCATCCTCCTGACACGTATTCACAACCCGGAGTTCGACTGCGATGTCTTCTTTCCTGATGTCCTGGGCGGTTCAGGATGGAGGAGGGCATCCCACGAAGAGCATAGCGCGTGGGTTGGGTTCGAAGTTCCAACAGGGATTCAGACAGAAAATGGCATTGACTTGGAGTACCAGATGTGGATAAGGTCTGCAGAACATTTTGGGATAAGCGAGGAGGATCTTTAGCAAGCTGCTTCGCTGCGCTTGACTGTTATCAGAGTAAAGTAAACACATCCACCACAACCAGCACTTGTATCGCGTCATGTTCAGCGAGGCGTGATGACCCGTGTGTAGGATGGCTACCCTTGCCGCTGTAAAGAAGTCAGTGATGTGCAAGCGTAACAGTGATGAGTATCTCGCACCTGTTTGTGTTTTGGGTCCTTGGAACAGATGACATATACCCTTCCCTTGCGTATAACGATGCTGCAGCCGTCACACATAACCTTGACTGACGACCTCACTTTCATCCCTCTCGCCAGCGTCCTGTTTGGTGGTATTACATGGACACATTCAGTGACGGTGCGATGGGGGTGAGGAGCTGTCGCAGCGCGAAACCGCGCGAGAAGCGGGCGACTTGATATGAGCAGAGCCCGCAGCATGGTGGAAGAAAGTATAGTGACGGTCACGTGCACATTCGGAGCAGACTTGACTCCTAAGTCCCTACAAGCCCATTCGCCCAAAGATCTGAGTTTGTACCTGCGGCGCTTTTCAGATGGAGCGTGTGTACGAGCGCACTTCTGTGCACACATCCAGGACAGCCGCTTCTATCTTGTTTGTCGCCATTCTCGTCGCCTTCGTAGCAGAGACCCAGACCACTCAGGTCAGTCAGGCATACATCTTTCCTGCAAATGGGCTGATCGTCGTTTCAGTATCTACAAACGACATTGGGATACAAGCAGCCATACTTTATTTTGTAGGTCCCTACCATGCGTCCATAGGTGTAATCGACTAAAACCGACAGTTACATTGTCCATTCATGCTTCTTGCTGTCTTTCCCAATTCATCTGATCTACGTGCTCCTCACGACGAAGCATCGCCTTCGACCACTATTAGCCGGGCTGAACGTCGCTCTCACGGCACAGGTGACTGCCTGGAATTCTCGTAGCTCCTCTTCTGTGGCAGATTTATCCGTAACCAAACTGGTCGTTCTCGTCATCCTTGTCACGACGTTTTACAGTCTCCCTGCTCTGCTATGGTTTACCGCAGTACCCTTGACATCGCACGTTGCCCTACTTCTTATCACTTCTATTTGCTGACAATTCCTTAGGGTCACAGACGTGACGGCGATCTGGAATGCAAATGCGTTTTTTGCTTACATCTTTAGCATCAAGCTACTTGGAGTAAAGTGGGGAACCCTTCGTTTGTGTGCAGTAACTGTCGCCAGTGTAGGCGTGCTTACCGTGGTCTATGGCGGGACCACCCCTTTGTCACCGCACTTACACCTCGTAAAAGCGAATCCCTCACGCACTCCTGCGCCTCTCGTCGGGAATTTGTTGACTCTAGTCGCGTCTGTCCTGTACAGCCTCTACCAAGTACTCTACAAAAGATACATCACATTACCGTCCATCCCGGAATCGACTGCCGAATCTGCCCAGTATCGGCCAGTTCCGGTCGTTGCGACTGTCACTCTAGATGAAGAGACTACTACGGCCCTATGTACTCAGGAAATCGTATACCCACCGCCACTTGGTCTTCATTCCAACCTGATCACAGCGACTATTGGCCTCTGTACCCTGCTGGTGTTTTGGATCCCAATACCCTTGCTACACTACTACCAGATTGAGACCTTCCGACTGCCACCAGACGGAAACACGCTGTTTGCGATCGCAGGTATAGCAACGACAGGGGTAGTCTTCAATGCCGGAATCATGGTATGCCATTATCTTAGATCCGCACGCCGCTGTTTCACATAATTCACTTGACAGATCTTATTGGGAATATGGGGTCCTATCGTGACGTCGGTTGGGAGTTTGCTCACTATAGTCCTCACACTTGTCTCAGATTTAAGCTTCGGCACGGTCGCAGTGACATTTTGGGGGCTATTGGGCGCCGGTATGATTGTCTGTGCGTTCGGAATCTTAGTGTACGATATGTTTTTGGGCTGCACCGAATAAACTGTTGTGCCGGCGCTATCATACACACCGCACGGGCCCTTTCAATCGCACTACGGCACTTCCAAATGATGTCCAACGATAGCAATATCATTATATATATATCACAGACCGGAAGAAAAAGAATATGCGATGAGTTAATTAACAACCCCGGAGATAAGGCTGACAAAATGATGAATTCGACGTGCAGAAGATGACGGTAGAGACGAGGGAAAGTTGGGGGGCCAACTACGGGACTAGGAAGAAGGCAGCGAGAAAATGAACGTAGATGAGATTGCAGGTAGGTTACAAACTTGTGCCTTCGACGAAGCGAGCGTACCGAAACTGGGAATGGGGTGCACAGGGAATGTCAGCTATGAGAGAGCAGGAAGGGTAACGGACGGAGGGTGACTGGAAACAGGAACAAGGCGTGTGGACGGGTGAACGGGGTGTGTAAAGGTCATGGGTACCCAAATTGTCTCGTTCTAGTCGTGCACATAGAAGAGAGTCAGCCTAAATAAAATATGAATCCGTCACCAACGGAAAGGGCATCACTGGCCGGGACCAACATCCTCGGCCGAGGCGAAGTTCAATCAGGGAGCAATAGCCATTAAACTGGGAAGCAATCAGACCGAGTCAATTTCGCCATTGAATACTCCTTACCTCTTGCGCTTGGCTTTAGTCATCTCTTTCCGTAGCGCCGCACCGTCTAGTGGCTTGAGCAATTCGAATGCGCAAAGCAAATCTTCAGACACGCTGTAAAGAATGTCAGAACGAGCGGTCACATGGAAGAAGACGGGACACACCTCATGCAAGCCCCGTAATTGTCGAACTCTGACGCGGACAAATGAGCAAGAGTATCGTAACAGAAAGGGGCACCAACGAACCTCCACAGTAGTTCGGTGCACTAAACACAGTGACCAACGTTCGATCATTCCAAAACTCATAACCATCCTCTACTACCATGTGCGCTCGACAGATCAAGTCCATGTCGTATCGCACCAGGAAGTCGTTTATCACTGCCTTCCCAAAACAATAGCTAACACCGCGTTCATTGTCCTCCCAATCCAATGCAGTGTCCGATGGATCCGACCACAATAGATCATTGAGCAGACCGTAGTCGGGAACGTCCGTAGGTCGCTGTATGCGCTTGATATCATCCATCGAGTGGAGCGAAGGTGAAAGGCCACCATGAACGCAGAATATTTTTGACGCAACGACTGCTGCGATGGGCAAGCAGTTGAAGACATCTACAAACGTTTTCCACGTTTTGATGTTACATCTTCGCTTGCACTCGTCATAAAAGCCGTACACTATGTCAAAGTGAGCATTGTGAGTATAATGAGAGTGTTCGCCAAACGAACCTCGTGTCACGTTCGCGCATTCGTGATTGCCTCGTAAGAGAAAGAAATTCTCTGGATACTTGATCTTATAGCACAGCAAGAGGAGGATGGTCTCCAGACTTTGCTTGCCTCGATCCACATAGTCTCCTAAGAAAAGATAGTTCGCAGAAGGTGGGAACCCACACATCTCAAACAATCGGATAAGGTCAGAATATTGGCCATGAACGTCACCGACGATTTTGACGGGCGGCGATAGTTCGATAAGGGTGGGTTGGCTAAGAAAAACCTCCCTTGCGGCCTGACATATGGCAGCAATCTCTGCATTCTTGAGGCACAGAGATTTGCTGACTTTACCAGTATAGCCGACATCGAGGAGACGTTGTATCATATCGTCGATGTCAAATTGCTTAAGCTTCTCCTTCCCACCATTTCCGGAGGGGTTTAGAGAGTCGCTCAAAGGGAAGCTGCTGGCTGTTGAGCCAGGTGTGAATGACGCAGGCATTGATGACGTGGAAAGAATGGTTTGGGTGACAGGAATGTCGAGTGGGGCGGGAGACGGCTTTGTTGGCTGGGCCGAGGCAGACGGCGCTGGGGCGGGGGAAAGTAAGGAGGACGAAGAATGGTTGTTAGGTGAAGAGCGAAGGGCGGAAGGAACGATGCTGGGTGAGCCTGAGGGGTGTACACCGTTTCCACCTATTGGGGTGGTACTACGGTCAGGGTAGTCGGAAGCGGCGGCGTTGCGGACGGCATCATACTCGTGGGCAGCGCTTTGTGCGGGGCTGGCGTGGAGGTGTGCGCGGGGGAGTGTGCCGTGGTGGGTAGAGTTGGCGAGGTCTTCAAAGGGGCCATCCTGGGGTGGATCCTGGTCTTTCTCCCTGGTGGGCCTTTTCGGCTTTTTGGACTGTTGTTGGCCCATTTGTTGGACCTGGGGGGAGGAAGAAGAGGCGGGCGGTGTCTGGGAAGACTGTTGCCGCGGCCTGTATAGTTTGGATGTGAATACGGAGAGTAGGGTGGGCGCCAGCTTGGGTAAGACGTGACTGTCGATCACCCAGACGGTGCAGGTCGGGTGGAGGAACTTTGTCTATCCTTGTTTGTTCACTCGCTTATAATAATAAAGGAACTAGTCTTTTTCGGTTCTATTTACACATGAAAAACCGATGCCATGCTCAGAACTTGCCAAATGCCTTGGCCGTGGCCTTGTTCTTCGCCACCCGAAGCACGTTGAACCGGACCGTCTTCGACAGCGGTCGACATTGACCTGGCGCCCTTCAGCACGCGTCATCATATCCCATCCAATCGTCACTCACCAACAGTCACCGTGTCGCCAAGCTCTACACGGAACGCAGGTGAAACGTGTGCCGCTAAGTTTTTATGTCTTTTCTCGTAACGGTCTGCGGGTCGCAGGTCAGATCACTACTCCGACTCTCCCACGTTCTTAACGCACTGTACTTGGGAACGTAGTGCAAATAGTCCCGGCGGATGACGATCGTCCGCGTCATTTTGGTAGAGACGACCTTGCCAGTGAGAATACGTCCACGAATCGAGATGTTGCCGGTGAACGGGCACTTCTTGTCTGCACGTCCTGTGTGTAATCGTACGTCAAGGGTTCCAGAACAAACGTACCAATGTAGGTGCCATGAATTGCTTCTGATGGAGTCTTGAACCCCAGACCGACGTCCTTGTACCATCGCCTGTCCCTCGTTGAGACCTTCTTGCCGCCTTGATACGACATTTGAGACCTCTTAGCTGATTAAATAACACATCAGTCCATACCACGGATTTTGGCGTTTTGGAAAAGATGTTGCTTTTGGAACGCCTTCTCAATCTGCAGAGGGTCAGTGACAATTTAGATGAAGACAGTTTCGGTACGCACTTGTTCGGCCATTATGCAACTTGTTCTTGAGCGCAGCTCGCGGACAGTGATAATGGGTCACCCCAAGCCACAAATAAAACTGTATAGATCCCGGCATTTGCCGAGTTTCCAAGCTTCTACAGGCACCAACATGTCATTGGGACAGGGAACGCATTTCGTATTTATATGTCCGTTGCCGATAACTAATTCATGTCTTTCATGCTCCAGGTGGCACCAAAGGGGTATGGGAGTCGACTGTATTCAGCGCGTTACGCCGTCACGATGTGACGCGATTCAGACACGGCGTGACCCGGATGCTGTAAGCAATGCTCGTCACGCGCATACACGTCCGTGTAGTCGCGTACTCGATGACCAGACAACAAACATTGGGTAAGTCTTTCTTTTCCTGTGGCCACAACCATCCCCTCAGCGTGTTGAGCAGGAAAGTTCTTCGAAATGCCGAAAAATGCCAAGCATACACCGCCGCAGCAGTCCAGTCTAGCTGAAATATGGGGTAAGAAGAAACGTAAGGCAGATCAACCACCGACCGCTATCCCAGCCCCAATCTCGGAAGGCAGAGAGGAGAAGGAAGCACCAAGCGAGGGGAAGCGCGACGCTATAGTTTCCAGTTCGCCCGGTGGGTGAATATGATTCATCTTGAAGTATTCCTCTCAAGTGCACAACTCTGAAGCTAGATCACCGTCACCCAAACGTACAACTCTCATTGTTCTGAGAACTATCCGACGCTGATGGCGCACGTTCCACAGGTCACACTAAAAAGAGACGCGTCGTCAATTCGGACGAGGAAAAGTTCGTGTCGAAGTCGCTCAAAGAAGCAAATTCGCCCTCTTGGCGGCAACATGCACCACGGAGAGCGGTTCCCTCGAGTGCTACCAACTCCTCACATCCCACAAGCACTATCGAAGAGAAAGCTCAAGTCGGGGTGCAGTCTGTTGCTCCAATTGAAGACGAGGAGCGTTCGTCTAGTGCAGCTGAAGATGAAGGAGAAGATGCTGCAGAGGATGCGTCGATATCTGAAGGGGAAGAAACAATCCAGTAGTAAGCCGCCATGTGAACTATACTACCATGCTCACTGACTCGGATCATTTCCACAAGCGTGGAAGAAGCACTTTCGCGGACCAGCGAAGTTGACATTGTGGGTGGTTGGAAAGCAGGAGCACCGTAGGTTTCCTTCACGTATAATACATGACGGCATTGTGTTAACTCTAAGAACTCCACAGGATACCATACGCAGCCCTCACGAAGACATTCAGGCTAATAGAGGCCACCACCAAACGACTAGAAAAAACATCATTACTCACGAGCTTCTTTCTTCTTGTCATGCAACGTAGGGCCAAAGGGGATACTGATTCACTCCTTCAAGCCGTTTACTTATGCATAAACAAGGTATGAGGGGATTTAATACTGCTTCTTTGGTGATCTTTTAGTCACGCTTGATTAAGCTAAGCCCCGATTATGTTGGCCTGGAGTTGGGGATAGGAGAGAGTCTCCTTGTCAAAGCTATTAGCGAATCTACGGGTCGGAGCCTCACGGTAGTCAAGGCGGACCTCAAGAAGGAAGGTGACCTTGGTCTCGTGGCATCGGTAAGTAATTCATGTTTCATATATCACTCTAATAACAATACTATGATGTAGAACTCGAAAGCGAGCCAGAAGACACTATTCAAACCAAAGCCATTGACTGTCCCTGTTGTTTTCACTAGTTTGAAAGAAATTGCACTCTCAACCGGCCATTCGGTAAGCCACAATTTGACAGCCTAGCGGAGCTTACCTCACTGTGACTAGTCGCAAATCAAGAAGGTGTCCATCATCACGAAGCTGCTGGCAGCATGTCAAGACAACGAGGCCAAGTATGTCATCCGCAGTTTGGAAGGCAAGCTTCGAATAGGAAATGCTGAACGAACTGTGCTTGTTGCATTGGCCCATGCGGCTGTCCTAGCAGAAAACGAGGAATGTGAGAAGTTCTGCAGAATTTTTTTTTTTTGATCCAACGAGTTTACTATTATCTACAGCCGGAAAAAAGTGGAACGAGGAAAAACTCACGAGCCGCTTAGAGGAAGCAGCGAATATCATGAAGTCTGTTTACAGGTTTGTCTTCTCCTGTTCCCGCTGTGCTTTGTTTATCGTCCGTCAGCGAACTGCCAAGCTATGATCTCGTCATCCCTGCTCTCCTCACCCATGGCATCACCAATCTTCACTCCGCATGCAAGCTCACTCCTGGTGTACCCCTCAAGCCTATGCTTGCCAAGCCTACTAAGGCCATCGGCGAAGTTCTTGATCGCTTCGAGAACAAGCGATTCACCTGTGAATACAAGTACGACGGCGAACGCGCACAGGTTCACAAGCTCGACGATGGTACTGTCGGAGTATTCAGCAGGAACTCCGAGGATATGAGCAAAAAATATCCTGATCTTGTCGAGCAGCTGCCGCATGTGAGTGCAACTATTTTAAGCGCATGCCCGCTTCTCACAATCGCCCAGTGCGTTAAACCGGAGACGAAGTCGTTTGTTTTCGACGCAGAAGCAGTTGCTATAGACAAGACGACAGGGAAGCTTATGCCCTTCCAAGAACTGAGCAAGCGTAAACGAAAAGACGTGAAAGTAGAAGACATCCAAGTTCGAGTTTGCTTGTTTGCTTTTGATCTCCTCTATTTGAATGGCGAGGTGTGTCGTCAGCTACCGTTCAATCCCCTGAGGGGCTTATTGCAGTATTGCAGTCATTGTTGCAAAAGCCACTGACTGAGCGCAGGGAACTGCTACGCCAGCATTTTCAGGTCGTCTCAGGAGAGTTCGGCTTCGCCGAATCATCGGATTGCGAAACAACCGATGAGATCCAAGCCTTCCTTGAGGAGAGCGTGAAGGATGGCTGTGAAGGACTAATGGTGAAGACGCTTGAAAGCGACGAGAGCTTTTACGAGCCAAGTCGACGCAGCGTGAATTGGCTCAAGGTAGAATGCTTTTCCTCCAGTCTGGTGAATGTACACTCAGTCTTTTACCCAGCTCAAGAAAGATTATCTCGCCGGGGTTGGTGACTCACTTGATCTAGTCGTCGTTGGTGGATACTATGGAAAAGGCAAACGTACCAATGTTTACGGTGCCTTTCTGCTGGCGTGCTTCGATGCGGATTCCGAAGAGTATCAGACTATCTGCAAAATTGGAACTGGGTTTAGCGAAGAGATGCTGCAAGCCCACTGGGATACCCTGCGGCCGCTCGAGACGGAAAAGCCGCGTGGAGACGTCAAAGTCGGAGGCGCCAAACCTGACATATGGTTTGAGCCCAAAGTCGTTTGGGAGGTCCTTGCGGCTGATCTGAGCCTGAGTCCAATATACACTGCCGCACAAGGATTGGTGTGTCCCTCCTCTGGTGATCGTTAAGCTACTGAGAACCGGCCGCCGTCTAGGTCGAGGAGCGTGGTATTTCATTACGCTTCCCTCGGTTTATTAGGGTGAGAAGCGACAAGTCGGTCGACGATGCGACTGGCCCCGAACAGGTGATATATTTCATCCTTGATATTGTGCTTATGCTAAGAGAAAAGCAAGATTGCGGAGATGTATGAACGTCAAGCGCTCGCACAAAGGAGAGGTAAGTATGACAAAGGAGGGGATGGAGACGATGGGTTTTGGTGATATCATACATTGTGAGCATGCATACACTGTACTACTTAGCGACATCGCCGGAACAAGGTTCTTGGGTTAATCAGTGACTGTACAAGAGGTGTAGGACATACCTGCATTTCTCTACCTAAGCATCCAATTACTTTGCATCGGGCTTGGCTAGCTCTTGCAGGGCTCGAGTGGCTGGACCTTTCGACTCAGCTCCCTGCAGGCCGTATTTCCTTTCCCGGCCACCGTAGTACCAGTAATTGATGAAGCGTGCGCCCTGGACAGATTGGGCTATGGCATTGGTCGTATGACACATGAATAGCAGATAGTTCCGAGGTTGCACCCGCCAGGCTGGGATAAAAAAAATCAGCCACGATTACAGGAAGACGAACGACACGTGCTGACCAAAGCGGGTGAACACCAACCTTTGGGAATATGTCAGTCTTACGCTCACGGAACAAGAGTGAGACGAACGAGTAGAACGTAAGAGTCGCAGTCATTGTGCCAGATATGACCTCTTCGTCTTTGCTCAGATCAGAGATGGCAGCCAACGGGAGACCAAAGTTGGCAACCTAGGAGAAAGGGATTTGGTACGATCAGCGCAGAGAGACGAGGGTACTGACTGGTCCCCAGAAATGAGTGCCTGCAACGAAGGTCAGATGGATTGGAGTAATAGTCGAATGTACTGACTGAAGAAGTATTCGCGGGCTGCTGGAGACCTGAGCCAGTTGACAAAGGTGGACGCCATTCGAACGGGAATGAAAAAGATCCGGATGAGAACGCGATTTGAAAACTGGCAAGTCACCATCACGTGACACGACGACCAGCGTGCTAGCGCACAACTTGACAGTCGACATACTGACGGTGTAGATGGCTCGACCTGACCTCGACCTCGACGGCAAGCCAGGTGGATTGATCAATGCGGAAACGGAGACGGAGACGGAGACGGGGGAGAAGTGAGAGTTCGTACCAAGAATGGCAAGACACGTTGTGGACCTTAGCCTGCCACTAGCCATGCACCTGCAGGCAGAGTCCCTTTCCTCACAGACTACCGTCTTTTCCACTGACCACGATGCACAGCGCGTACGCACCGAGTCATAATCCCGCCTATCCTTACTACGGCCAACCTTATCATACATACATACCCCCGGGCTATCAGCAACAGCCACAACGTCCTTCTTTCCCCTCTGCGCCACCTTCATTCATCAGCCCTCCACACAGCACCCCGCCCGATCCCTGGCCACGAGAAAAGGCCGTGTTTCCCCAGTCAACCCCCCAGCGCCAGTCTCCGCCAAGGGAGACTCCATTCATACCCACCAACCCAGATCTCCCCCCGGACGCTGGCCACACTCCAAAGCCTCGACCTAAACGTGCTTCCACTGTGAAACCAAAACCCATCTCAGAGAAACCCACTCTCAGACCGGTACTGAAGAAGAATGCAATCAAACGTGCCGATTCTCTTTCTGCCGTTCCCCTCGAGAGAACGAGGACTAGCTCGAGTGCCCGCCAACGTTTGGCACCTACGACTCGAGGCACGCGCACAAACTCCAATCCCTCATTCCACCCTGGTAAAATGTTTTCCCCACCTGACGCCCACCCCGTTTCTCTGATTGCCACACCCCTTCCATGCCGTCATCATTTTAGATCACATGTTCGTCTCCTTTTACAGCACAAACGAACTCCGTCTAGCCAACGTCGCATATCAGGATACGCTCGACGAAATTAAAGAACATATCATGCCAATGTGGCCCTACGGTGTATCCAGCCAAATAATCTCCCCCTTATCGTGGCGGATCACGTTCTCGAGAAATCCATGGATCGCCAGTGGTTCTGACGCCGTCATGTGAGCAAACTTTGATATCGGTGCCACCATCATTTCACCGATACTCATACTTCCTCAGCGTCAAGCGAATGATCTCAGAGTTGTTCGCCTGTCTTTCCCGTCATGTTTGTTTTCCTCACTTCGTAACCAAGTAACAGTTTTACTGACCTATAGAATCAGGGATATCAATACCTAACCACGTTACACACTGGCTATGCGGTAAGGCTATCAAGGTATCGCGAGTTCCCCGACTGATATTGTTGCCAAGTACCCACAGCTGATATTCCGAGACATGGCAGAAGATGTCGAATCCGACTTCTTCGTAGCCTATGTGTCCCGATCGGGACACCGAATGACGCTAGTCCGCCCACCGCGCCGTGTAGGCGAGCAGCTCGGGCCCCGTCTGCGCGCAGCTTGGCCCTATAAGATAGCTGCGCAAAGTGCTACTGAGGGTGAGATCTACAGCGTGGAACTGAAGCGCAATGCGTTCGGAGGTTGTATCCATCCCAACAATTGCCCTTGATAATTACTCATCCGTTCACTTGATAGCACCCGAGCTGGACAAAGATGTCTTCGCTTCTCACGCTTTGCAGGAAATAAGCTTGCTGGGTTTTAAACTCGAGGCAACTATTTTGCTTCCTGGGGCTGGGTTTCTGGGGTTCGGTGGGAAGCAAGAAGTGTGGGTTTTCCGTGCCATTCGAACGCGCCAGAGGCCGGAATCGCGTAGTGCTACGTCTGGACGTACCTGAGCTACCTTACGACTCTGAGCTGGCGCATTCACTGTACACGTACGAATACCATATGTTGCACGACTTTACGTAATGACATATGCATCACCGGCAAGAGGGTCCTTCCCTTTTATCAATCTGCCAAAGCCGTGGTCTCTTCTGCTCCAAGCACGGCCCTCATGTTGAAAACACCGCCGGTGAAGGAACTCATCGCGGAGCCGTAAAAATACGATGCCCGGGCGAGGGTGGCCTGTTCTACAAGACCAATAATATCCGAAAACAAGATGCCCCAACCAAACCCGTGCCGATCTTCGAACGTGACGAGATCGTTGAACATGATCGCTCCATGATCTGAGAAGTAACGCAGTTTCTCAGGATCATTCTCGTCTGTCGCAATGAAGAACCTAAGGGAAATGCGATGGATAGGACATTGATCGAATATGTATGAACCACAACTTACTTGTCACCCTCGACAGGTAGCGCACGATGAGGTATCGAAGTGTCAGGGGTGATGTCTGGTATGGTGTATGTGGTATGACGGTGTTCTGATCGAAGTAACTTTCGACCCTCGTCAAGGTGCTGCCTGATACGTTCGAGGTGACCCTCATGCGAGTTGCCCCAGGCCCAACCAGCGGTCACGACTACAAGATAAGTCGACAGGTCAGCGAATCTGCCCGTATCAAATAATAAACTTACAGTCTCCTCGACGAACATGGGCAGCCATCCATTGTCGACCATCGTTGATTGCAGACATACGGAAATCCAGTTTCCTTGCAAGCTCGTACACCTTGTCAATAGGGACAACATGATGTATGACCAATCTCTGGAACAGTTCTCGCATTGCTTGAGTGGTGAAGCGCATCTGACCCTGGACATGTGATTCAAAGGTCAGTCCCACCATTCAAATAGGATATTTCAGGATACCAACAGGTTTCCGGTAAAGATGCGTCTCGCCAGCGAGTAACACAACATCGGCGTCTACATGACGATAGTCCTCAATAAAGCCGCGTAAACTGGTCCTTTCTGCGACCTGCCGTATGGGCATTACAACATGCTTGACGAAGTCCATCCCTACACTGTAGCAAGTGAAAAATCAGCCTACGTACAAAGAATTCACCGGGTCACCTACGCGCCTTGGAAGGTATATAGGACCTCCCAGCCATTCCGATTTAAAATTTCTTCTACAGCTTGATCATTCTCCAGGTTAAATGAAGACATGCCAACGACCTCCGGTATTTGCAGAATCAAGTCTCGGACAGCGTTTCGTGCTTCGTCCCATTCAACTACTTTCTTGTCGAGGAGTAGACTTTTCAATAGCATCGGAGCTGTGTCATTGGAACGGTCTCCCCAACGGTTCTCCTGGACAATATTTGCATCTCCGGTGATCCAGCCTCCACGTTCCTTCATGGAATCGAGTACCCCATCCACACGCGTCACTCCCTCTGGGTCATACCACGCGTTCTCGATCACAAACAAAGTCGGTTTTCCATCCACGTGCTTGACATGCGAAGCGAGTCGATCGGGAGACATGTGAAATCCACTGCGGTTCCAGTATCCACTCGTGGTCTCGAGGGTCAAGGGAAGACCGGTATACTGGAGATACTCCATAGTGGTGATCACTGGCTGAAACCGTCTAAGCTGTGTGATATTGATCATCATTGAGATGGGTATTTGCCAGGCCATTTGTTGCTCTATCGGAAGGTCACGCCAGGTGTCCCAGCCAACTGCGTCTCCTTTGTTCAGCATCGGAGCTTCGTCTGCACAGACAGTACTTGTAGAGGGTCAGAGACATCACAGAGATTGACGAACGACTTACATGTCATATGCGCATGAACGTGCATAGACAAAGGAAGGGAGTATCAATGTCCGATTCAAGAGCCTGGCTTGAAATACAGAAGCTTCTATGATATAGCGAACCTGGGGGTATCTTAAGGACGAAAGAGATGCAGCAAATGAAATGTGTTACGTTATTCCAGCCTAACCCGAGGCTGTAGTCCCGTGCATAGAAGCCCCTTGTCTGCGACACCAGTGATTCGATCTCATCCATAGACAAGTGCTCTTTGGAAAAAATTGCGGGCGGTAAATGTGCTGTGGCATCGGATGCGGCAGTCGTTGGAGACGGTGGTGATAGTTCTGTCTGAGGCGAGACGACGAATGGGTGTTGAGAGGTAACGACAATTTTGAAACCAAACGTTCGAGCGACGCTGATGATAATAATGACGGTAAAAATTACAAGGACGATAAGGATGTTCGACCTTCTGGCGAAGGAATGCTTGATAGATCGGGACTCAGGGTTGTCGTGTAGAGGAACATAACGAGCACCGCTTGTCGACCACATGATACGAGACAAGGACTTTGGCGACTGTCCACCGGGGACACGGTGTTGTGAGTGGAGCAACTTGACGGGCTTATCCGAACTTGCACTGCAGCCTCTGGCCCCACTTGGCTCCATTCGGCCTTCCTTTTAGGAATGCTCTACGACCCATCAGCGCAACTTGAACGGAGATATGATACGCCAGGATTGATAGAACGTTGTGAGTCTGGACTAACCGAACTCAGAGGCTCTCGGGCTATCGAGTTTGCTGTGCGCGTCGACTGCACCGTCAAGATTAGCCACGAACTTGATCTTTGGACGGTGCGTTCAGTTACGGCGAAATAGTACTCATCGAGGAGCTGCCGTCGTCCTCACAGAGCTGGCCCTGGGTTGATGCCAAGTGCACGACGGTGGCTATGTGAACTGAGTGGGGAGACCAGCTTCATCACCCCAGAGGCCAAGGACGAGGTTCCCATGCTAGTACAATACCGGCATGGATTCCTGCCCGACACGTGTGATTAGAGTTTCTATAACTGAACTTCTTCGAGTTACTTGATGACCACAGCCTTCGGTAACAATGTTCGTTGATCGATTCATCAGTTCTGATCATTAAATGATACCTAGCCAGAATTGATATCTGGGCACAATCTGTGTGCGAATAGATGTGAAGTACTAGATCCGGTTACATAGACATCAGGTCATCTTGATAACACGCGAGCCGTCGGCCACACCAGCGAGACTCTTTGCGCGTACGAGCCCATCAACCCCCCTGCGGTTAAGAAGCTCGTCCCACCAACCAAACAAGAAGTCGCGGGCAATGAGCTTGAACCAGGGCGTGAACGAGTTGGCTGTGTTAAAGTAGTTAGTAATGATCTCTCTCGATAAACGTATTAAAAGGCAACACACATGTATTGTCGAACATACTCTGGAGTTCGGCCTTGTCTACCCACATGTGATTACGGATCTCATTCGCGTTCGGAGTCACCGTGACATCCGCTGTCATGAACAGGATATAGTCGACTGCATGAAGGTACTGTCAAAAACGAAGCCATGATGCGCAAAAGTTTCCTCGCCTTCATGTTCGCCCCACTTTCCATCCGATGGCGCGAGGTAATGTATTCTAGTGAGGTATTGGAACTGGTCCACGGGGGTCTGACCGCGAGGGATCCCGAGTTCGTGCTCCAATTTCCTCGATGCAGCAACGCGGACACCGAGCTGCTCCCGTTCAATCTTTTCTTCCGCGAAATCGTCGAGAGGATGAGAACAGCAAGTGTTCGTCCACATGTCGGGGAACGTGATCTTCTCACTCGCGCGTTGCTGAAGCAGCAGTTTTCCGTCTAATGGACGGAAGACGAACGCGGAAAAGGCGCGGTGGAGTAAGCCTTTGTTGATGTTTTCCATCAAGTGACCTGAAATGAGATCGTCATCACCCGACAGGCAGCGATATGTATCATTTGCGTACATGTCTTTTTGTCAGCGGCGCCGATGGCATTATCTTGTTCGTCGACGAGAATGCATCGCTCGTCCATTAAGCGCGATTGTTCGGGATCATAGTTCGTTAGATCGACACTAGACAGTGCAGCTTGGGCAGCAAGCACAGCCGGAGAAGACATTGGCGCAGTATCAGATGAAATTCGGCGCTGTGAAACCCAGACTTTGTAGAAGGTCCGTTTGCGGTTTTGATAACTGTGCTCGGCCCACGGAATGCGCCGGTAGTATATGGTGCGAATCATCTAGCCACCACTACGTTTGTGCAAATATTTGCCCCCCCTAAGAAAAAATTTACCATTCGACTGCCACAAACTACACTCTGTGAGAACAATCTTGATTCCCTTGGGTTCATTTGGGGATTGTGGGTGATTTGATTGTCTGTAACAATGATGAGCATAATTTTGAATGATAAACACACCATCTCATTCTTGGAACACTGGCATCAATCAACTAAAGACTACAGTACACTGTCCATGTGTCCTAAACCATCATCTCATCCTGATGTGTTGTGTAGATCAAGTCCTGTTGTATGCACTCGTTCAAAGTGCCAGTGGGTGATTGTACTTGCATTGGGGCAGTCCTTCCATTCTGGTCTCTCTACCAGGCATATGATCCCTGTTTGAGACAACAGCGACAGTATATGTACAACTCGCACACCGTTGAACGTTGACGTTGATCTCTGAGCTGCAGATCTGAAGGATCATGTTCAGTTGAGAGTATCGGATATCCCAACAACAAAATGACCTGCCCTCAAACCACTTGCTGATGGTAATCAAATTTTGGTGCGCGTCCGAGTCGTTCGGGTCTTCCTCCCAACGGCCGGGTGATCCTCGGACGAGCGACGGAAAGCTTCTTTGAGGTAATTTTCTGATTGGCAGTTCGGAACCTTTCATCTGTCAGCGGTTTCGTCCGCGCACATCTCAGTGTCCTTGCATAACTTGAATGAGATGGATATCGACTGTAACGCAATTTGCAGAATCACCTCCGTCGCAGTCTAGTGCTTCAAACAGTTCACAGGTGGGGAGACACCTTCAGGTAGTTGCAACCTGGCTAGTCCGTATTCTGTTGCGTTGTCAGATCTCTTGCATCAGCGGCCCGACAAGGAAACGGAATCTTACGGCACGACGTTTCACGTCCTCCGATGGAGACAGTCAGTCACATCGATCAAAGCTGAAACCATGCCATATTATGTCAGGAATCTTAGCGGGCAATTATCTCGGCGACAGATCCATCGAGCTCCAATCACTGTGCAAGTAATGCCGGTCTGTATTTATGCATATACGCCCCTACGTTGTCTGCGGTAACTCCTACCCATCACATCATGTTTTCTCCAACTCAGCTGCTCGAACTCTTTGTGGTCCTTTGTACTACTCAGCCTCAACTCTTAAGCGGCTTTAAAGCCAGGGATACGTTTATTCGGGCCCAAGGCAAGAGTGGGTCCGTCCGACCCGACACCCTCCCCACAGGTCTCTGGAGCACCCCCTTCTCTGCACTCCAAGCAATCCTCTGCTTTCTCCCGCCTACGATCTATGTATTTGCAGTCACGATGTCGAGACTTCAACAGCCATCGTGGATGAAGGTGTTCGCATTGCCGGACGTTGCCTTTGACGTCAGGCTGGATGGACTGCCAAAAATTGGCACGAGGGTACTCGCCTGTCTTGCGATTATCTTCATAAAGGTTATATCCGATAAAGCATTTGACCATCTGGGTGACCAGTACCATCCCATCGGGGTATGTACACATATGCCGTCCTATTTTAACCTACCCAACTTGGTATCGACTCCCAGCGTCGCGAAAAACCGAGGGTCGTTCGGACAGGGCCCTATGCCTGGGTCCGTCATCCTATCTACTCGTATGCCCCTGTCCCTCATTCCTTGTTGGACAACCGTGACTAATACCGCGTAGTATCGCAATATTACAAATAACACTCCAGGCCCTTGCGTTTTG